>JARJEC010133521.1:0-22867 GCA_030264575.1 Tachinus sp. AB-2021 | reverse complement strand
AGTTGTTTTATATCTTCATCATCAGCAGTGGCGGTGTATCAGTTTAATACTACATCTCTTATTTAGTTTTAGAATTAGCTAAATGACTCTTTCTGAAACTGCATGATATTTGCTTACTAAATGTTTTATTGTACGATTTACCATTAGGGCTACTCTTCCGTTCTAATAGTCAGTTTCCGAGTTGTTCTGGAATAAAATGTGTCCAGACTTACGGGTAGTGATATTTTCTCCTTGGAGCCTTGTTTCGCATATTCCTATGATACTCCACTTTATTTTATTTAGCTCTTGTTCAGATTCTTCTAGGTGGTTGTCTATACTAATTGTTCTTTAATTATACGTCGCGATGTAAAATGTGTGTATGTTTTTTTGCTTACGTTGGGTGGATGTTGTCGTCTTTTTGCCTCTCCCAGAATCCTTGAGGCTGTCCGAGTTTTTATTTCAATGGGATTGTGAATTTTGGGTTCTATCCAGCTGGGGTACTTGTGTTTTAAAATTAGACATTTCATGTTTTTAGAAGGTTTTGGCATTATAACGCAGCGCTTGACCTGCAAGTTGGCGAGTTTTCTTTCGGCCGATCCTCTGGATGCAGACGCCGTTTGTAGCCACCCAATCTGTGTACAGACGCTACGTTTAGTTTTGGTCCGCCCCGGGTAATTCAATTCCCCGGTACCACCTACATCTAGTAAGCAATCTCCTATCCGCCACCTGGGGAGGCGCCCGATGGGGGATCAAACAACCCCACACTGGATTAGATTAGTGTATCACTGACGATTAACTAAAATCTATTCGTAGACTAGTAAGATTTTACAAACTAGTAAATTTGTAACGTCAAAATTTAATTTTTAGTAATGCTAATTAAAAAAAACACTAGTTCGAGTATAGTGGAATAATTTGTGCGAATGGTTTTTTAAATATAAGTAACTTTCTCGATTCTACGAGTAATCGACTGGCGAACCGACGAGCTTTTGCACTTGTTGGGCCACTTAAACTAATCGCCCATTATTTAATAAAATATATTTAATTTGTTCAACACTTGTAAAATAATTGCAAATGTGATAAATCAATTTAGCATCATTGTATAATAAAATACAGTGAACTTTTTCTTATTGCTCTAACAAATAAAAAATAGTTCATTCACATTTATTGCTGATGACCATTTTTTGTTGTTCAGCCAAAGAATATATTTTCTTCACCTCCTCCCCGGCAACTCATGGCGTATTCTCCACGTTTTTTTGAAAACCGGTGGTATTTACTTGAAAAAAAAAAACACCTAGTATCATAATAGACATTTTGGCGGTTGTTATAGAGTTTTAATAAATTGCTTTTACGTGTGATTACGTGATTAATATAGTTGTTAAGATATCATGGATAAGGTAATACCGACAGCATGCTCCTCTGACTGGTTTATTATCGACTAATGTAAGTGATGTTTTTAACGTATTATGCCATACTTGTATCTCTACGTAACATAATACAATTTAAAATATATTTTCTGATAGAACGTCACAGTTGACGTACGTGATTGATTTAAAGAATGCCACGAATTAATAAATCATTTATTGTAATCACAAAAACGCGGGTGCTGTATGAGTGAGAGATAAAAATAATGCCCATTGGTAACTTAACTATAATAATTGCTTTCTATTCGATTAAGTATTCAGATATATGAGATATTTAACTCAAAATTTTACTTTAATTTAATGGTAAGACATAAATGTAATAATAACTTTTTTATGATATTTATAGTATTAAAATTATTGAAGTTTAAAACTTTCGGAAAAATCTTTTTTGAATTTATTTTTTATGGCTTTGATAACGTAAATCATTAGTCAATGACAATATATTTTACTATTATTAAATATGACTACCAAACGACCACGCCTTACGTGGCAATCAAATCTGTTACCAAACCACCGATTTTGGTAACTTATATATTTCAATTACTCTTTATCTTTTATATTTTTTCTAACTGTAAAAAATAAAACAAAAATAGATAATAATAGTCAGAGAGCCAGAATTTTGTGTAATAAATAGTTTAGATCACGACATAACTTAAACATAGGTACGATACTAACCGGTCTTATTTTGGTCGCTTTTGCGCACAACGTCACTTGGGAAGTCACATAGAATTTGTACATGTAACTCATAGTATATGAAGCAAAAAGACAAATATTTATTGCACTCTGCACATTCCTTAAACAAATAATAATTAAATAATAATTATTGCTATACTATATTATAATAAATTATATAATACTTATTAAAAATTGCTTCAAAATGAAACTAATGTGTATAAAGGGAACGGAATAAGTTTGTATTCTTTAATAAATAAAACAACTTTTTATATATCTTATCACTAAAAAATTTCGTATATTTTTCTTTATAAGATTTATTTTTTATTAAAATTCAATATCACATTGTAAAGGCTACCACCATTCAATTTTTGTATACTTTAATTTACGTAGAAGCACTTAATTACAATTGTTTTATGTCTGTAATATTAATAAATAGCAGTTATTGAATAATAATGAATATATTTAAATCGTAATCAACTGAAAAATATTGTAGTTAATACAATTTTGCGCGTTAAAGTATCTCGATTATAATTTATTTCCTTGCAGATTAATTAAATAACTATTAAAATTGCTTGGCTGTCAGTATTAAAATCACACATAGCACACCTCATTATTAAATCACACAAAACAATTTTTCACATCAAATAACAACATAACAATAACAGGTATAAACTGTAATTAAATACGATAAATGCTTCTGGCATATGCCAATGTTTACTCACCACACGATGTGTGCAGTGTTAAAAATTGATGGCAGTTCATTTGCGCAATATCATATCTTATACTATTCTTGTATCATGATGTCTGGATGCCCATGAGAGAATAATCATTTTTATATGTTGATTTGCCAAAAACCTTAATTAACCCGCTAGATGCTCGTTAAAGAACACAATAATTAAGGTGGGAATTTCTGAATTAGCGGCAAAATTTCCAGGTGTTATCTTCTGGTTTTGAACAAAATTAGGCCATCAGAGAAATATGACATTACAAATTCAATTTGATGTACCCAGAAAAAGACAAAAAAACTTTTTCTGAAGGATTTAGCACAACTTTTTTATTTGTCCTTGTATTTGAATATACAGACCGCACTTTGCGCAGCAACGTGTACACTGCGAAACATTTTTTTGTTAAATTTCGCATTCATTTAATACACGCGGAAGACTAAACATGCGTCCGCGACGATGGCAGATTGCCTTGCTTTAGCCGCATCCCTATATTGGCTCCAAGTCTGCTTGCCCAATGTGTGAACGGCTAAATTTTGGGAAATTATGAATGTTGTGTTGTGTGTTTCTTGGTTCACAAATTAATGTATTCATGAACTTGTCGCAATGTTGCACTAGGCGAATTGACCCTCACTGAGGAGCTAGTCATGTTGAGTCGGTCTTTTGGCCGCACATCGAAGGCAATAAATAGAGGCAATAAACTAAAATGCAGGATTAGTTTAGGATTTTAGGGAGTAACTGAACCCTGACGCATTTTGATTGATAAGATCGTATGTATAAAAAAGTTATAAATTTTATTAATAAAATCACTATCAATGTTTTTATATTTTTAAATTTGCAAGCATTATTAATTATTACTTCATTATTGATTGTATTCATATTTAATATTTCGAATTCCATCATATTTTATTTATTTAAACAGTTTTTTTTCTTTATATCATTCATTTATCTTATAAACAATCTAGTACAATTCGCTTGCAAATCTTTGTCAAGTTTTATCTTATATAAATTAAATAAAACGTTATAACTACTATTTATTTAATTAAATAAAATAAAGAATATGATTATAATCGATAATTAATAAACAATCATATTATAAAATTGTATATAATTAACGAAATATGAAGTGAGATAACAACTTCTTCTTTTTCGTGAAGATTTAGTGTGTCAGCTCTTTTGTAACAAAAGGTCATAGGTCTCTGTATGCGAATATACTGACGCATACGATTGGTTCGTTCAGGCGAGCGATTCTTTTACTCCCATTTAAAAATCTGACAACCCACACGTCTAAACATAAAAGTTGAATTATATTGAATATTATTTGTATTTGAAAAAATTAAGCTGGTCCCCATTTCTATAACAGACCAATCATATTATTATTCTGAAAGAATTATATTAATTAATTTGATTGTAAACTGTAATTAGTTTAATTAATAAAGTTACTTAATTTCTGTTTTTGTTGTTGCAGGTGAGTCAAAGTTAAAATAATATAATATGTAAGTATAATATATACATATCTTATGAATTATCATTTAATTCTTTTGAAATCATTATTTGTTTCAGTTCTACTATAGCTAATTAGAAGACATAATTTGATGTTGTATATAATGATATTATTGTATAACCTCTGTGGAGGTCTTATAGCTTAAACTGTTATTGAATTTGAGAGACTTAAAGTTGTTATAATAGTTATATTTGTCTTAAGTGCGCAAAATTTTTATGGCCGTGAGATTGTTAATTTTGGTCAAGACCGTCAGGCGGAGACAACAAATATAGTCGAACACGCCTCTAAGCACAAGTTTTGACACGAAATACAAACAACATTTTTTTTACAACTACAAAAAAAAACAATTATGTAAGTAAAATTAAATGAAACGTAGGTAACAAATAAATTTGTCATAAATTACAAGACATTGTCACCGTCAATGCATTTATCGGATTAAATGCATGGAAACTATTGGAAACCATTTATTTCTTCAGTGAAAAAAATTTATTTTTTACGTTTATCAGTGTAAAAGTTTTTTTTACTGTTATGGGCCAAACAAAAAGAAAATTACGGTGAGAAACGTTAGCAGAAAAAAAGTATAGTAATAGTTTAAGAGTTTAGCGCTTATTGGGAAATTAACGTCACGCCACGCGTAAGTGTCATGCGACTGCATCATGTGTGCGCAGGTTGCCTTGCATGTGCGTCGCGCACGCTACCTATGCATAAGCTTGTATATACCAGCCACGATTGTTTAGTTTATTTTTGTTTAATTTTCTGTTTACTTAATCTTTGGTCGTTTGTTCTTATTTCATGTTTAATTTGTCAAATTTATTATTTATATAAATTGTTGGCTGTTTATTTAATAGTTTATAAAAATATACAAAAAGATTAAACAAGTTTAAATGTTAATTACATGTATGTGATTGTTTTTAAACAGTTCTGAAAGTCGAGGTATATTCATATTAGTTTTGTTTTCTGACAAATATATTTTTTTATATTGATGTGACAGGTTTAACATATAATACTTGTTACCATGCTTTATTGTGAAAGTAAAACCATCTTTCATTATATTAGCATAATAAAAAAGCAATATTTTCGTTTTTATTTACAGTGACAATGCCATAAATTTCTTTATAGCATATAAAAATTAGCACAATAACGTTAAAATTTTGTACCAGGTTCCCATAATACCTTATTTATTTGCAATAAAACGAAATTAGATTATAGCTTTAATTTGTGATATCTTAAAATTATCATTTAAAATATAATATACTGCATTTGAAATGTACGATATGTATGCAAAGCAGTGCATCAAGAAAATAAAAGTATGTTTACGCAAGGCAGTGAGATTAAATTAAATAAACTAAATGTCTGCATACGACATTTATTTAAATTTATGTAATCTCACTATTTGCTGAGAAAGTTTCGTGGATATCCGACTGCAATAGATAAAGGGTTGGATGGATTTGTGCAGAGTATATTTGCAAATGTGCTGGTTGAGAAGATAGAACTAATTATCATGCATATAATATTTAAAATAGATAGAGCAGTATTGGCTTAGAAGGTCAGATTTGTCTTTAACAGAGACCAAAGTTACAAAGATGTAGCTGTAGATTATTATAACCCTGTGGAATCGAAGTTCTTTAAATTGAGTTATTAAGTAGAATAATAATAATTATATACAATGACTCTTATTGAAATAGGTAATCATTTAAAAAAAAATTAATGCAATCTGATTCAAATTTATTTTCTGATTAACAAAATTTATTTAAAACACTAACATACTGTAATACAGCTTTAATGCAATTACAAGGTAATAGTAGATAAGCAGTAACTCTAATTTGTATTGAGGTCATGCTATTAATCAATTGTAAACACATTCTATCTAACGCAGCGAATGATTGTTTTCATTAGGTTTGAAACTATTGCTGCAAATGGATTTTAGCATATCATTTACAATAATTTTTAGATTGACTAGCTGTTGAATTTATTTAATCTAACAATAACGTTGCTTTTCTTAATAACAAAGAAGCAACAAATTTGGTAACTTTACATCTGTTGCGTAAAACGTTTTGTCAGAAATATAATAGATTTAACAATATTTTATATTTATTTATAAAACTAGTGTAAAATTATTTTATGCTCGATTCTTTTCTGATAATCCTGGTATATTTGACCAGAATTAAGTTTAATAAATGTTAATATATTCCCGCAGAAAATGCAAGGCTGATTCGGACGACAATATAGAAGTGCGGTTGATGTTGAAATGGAATAAAACAAGCTGTGCATGAGGTATTAACGATTGTTTTTATTTAAATAGCCCATGTATGCCATTATGGTATATGGCATAGAGGTCTAATTTTCAATGACTCTGCCTCAGATCCGGCTGAATTTGAGCGATGATCTGGGTATATTGACTTTGTGTTTTTTTTCCTGAGGAAGTTTGACAATCTTAATGTCTGTCTTATATTGTATCTCAGACATTTTATATCTTTAGCAGCTCTATTGCTTCTATGAAGCGTAGCTGTACTTGCTAAGCGATTGTCTACAACTATTTTTGGGTTATCATATACTAGTCAGAGTGGGCTGCATGTTATATACCTTGTATTTACAATGTAAATATTTTTAGTCCTTCAAGCATCCGTGGCATAGGGAATCTTCTTGTATCCCTAATCTATATATCTGCTTGTTAAGCATATAGTGGCCAGTAAATAATCAGTGATGTAATACGAGTTTGCAGTTCAATTTGAGTATTTTATATTGTTTCTGTTAGTTAGGAATTATCTTGTGTGATTTATTCATTGACAGCTTTCCAACGGTTGTTATGTTTTGTGGCAAGTCTGCTTAGGCTTAATTCTTTTGCGGCCTTTTCCGATGAGAGTGTTTACTCAATAAACAACCACGGAATTGCTTTGCGTTAGATATGTCTTTTTACCCTCTATTGTCAAAATAAGCTGATACGCACATACTTTGAAAAATAGCACAATAACATTTTTAAAAAAATTTAAAAAGCAATTTGTTTTTAAATAGTTTTTGTAGATAAAAAATATGTATGTTATAATATTTGTATTATATATTACAAAATTATTATTTAACAATTTTACGAATATAATTAGAAAATTTTAGTATAATCGTATTATAAAAAAATCAAAAACATTAACGTAATATCTTTTGTCTACAGTCTAACCATATTCCGTTATAGATTTAATAGTTGGCCAATAAACTATTCTTGTCAAAGAGAGTAAATTATTAAATGTTTTTAATATTTTATTGTAAAATTTTGTCTTCAGTCGCTTAATAGATTTTTGTAAGCTTAATAAGCTAATTTTAACATCAACGCTTGATATTTCTGAAGAATGTAAGTTTTGTTATAATAGTCGGATTTATGTCAAATCAGAAAACAATTATTTTATTTAGTATTTGAAAACCAACTTTAATCGAAGAACATTTACTCTAATTTCGATTTTATTTTTTGAATATAAAATTATCAATTATTTTAAGTAATTCAGCCAACCACATTTTCCGCTTCTCAAGCAAGTTATTGCTTTGCTGACCAAATTGTACTTTTAATATACACCAAATTTTGTTTATTCTCAATAATCTAAACATTGTTGTATTATAGGTTTTTGTTTAAGCATGATTGGATTAAAATTGTGTTGCCACGTTGAGTATTTTGATATTTTTATTTTATTGGAAAAATGTATCATGAAAAAAACATAAAAATTGAAAAAAGCAATGAAAGCACAAAAAGCTTGGTCTTCAAGTGACTAATTTTCTCTAATTCGTAGACATTTATAGAAATTTTGTATATACTATAAGTATTTAGCGCTAGAACAAATGCTAGAAATCCGTTTTCTATTAATACACCAAGAAACAGTTTTTTTTGTTGTCCAAAGTTGATTTTTATTTATTTATTTTTGGATGGACTGTTTTTTTTTGATTTCCTGCCACTATCTATACATTTTTGTTCTTTGATTAGTTTATGCACGTTGAGAGAAGTTGTGGTTAGAATAAGGAAAGTAAGAAAATAGATTGATGGGACCAACAGCTTATTGTGACCTCTGAATCACCTCAATTCCATTCATCAATTTTATCTTCTTTCTCTTTTGTGACTAAGTTTTAAGTTCATATGATGCACTTGACAAAAAGAGAGAAGATATCGATGAGTAGAATTAAGATAGTTTAATGTGACGATATTATTATAAATCGCCCTTATAAAAGTTTAAATTTAAAAATCACACGGCGACGCTCTGTATACACGTATACTTAGCGTCGCCGTGTGATTTTGTGTAAATTTAATATCTCACATAGTGTAAATACCACTTTAGACAAATAAAAGAAAAAACATTCTTTTTATTCCAAGAAAGACAAAAAAGACTAACCCATAATGTTTATATAGGGTATTAGACTCTTTCGATACAGTAAATAAAAACTAAACTCGTCAATTCAACCCTGTTGGAAGCGACAAGTGCGAACAAGCAAACAAAAGGTAGAAAATAAACAAGTTATAAATATTTTACTCTCAATATTACCACATATTTTTAGTTTGTGGCAACCATATATCGGCGCTTATCCACACTTGCCAATTCCAACGTGCGTGTACCCGTAAGCACCGGGAAAATACAAAAGGCCGATTGGCTGTGGCTTTAAAATTTGTTCTTGAAACTTCGTATTAATGGACTTTTGTGGCTAAATTCTTAAATTCTGTAGTAATACGCATGCATTATGTGGGCGAGCAGCAATTATCGTAAAAAGCTACGATAGGAAACGATTTGGTGAAGAGCGGTGTTATGGTCATATGTCGCGGTCCATGTGTACACTACACCGTAATAAATAATCGTGTTTTGGTGTAAATGGTGATAAAATAAATATTATCCATTTGCAAACGGCTAAAGTGCATTTTGTGTAAAAAATGGGTTTTGTGCAAGATAAACGAACGCAGCTAAATCCGACATAAGCGTCTGTTGCGTGTATGAACAGACGCTTGTGTTGGATTGAGCTGCGTTCGTTTATCTTGCACCTATGCATAAATCTTTAAATATATATTTAAATTCTTTGCATAAATTCATCACGTCTATATCTAAAGTTGTATTTAATACTAAATTTATTTTTAATACTAAATCGCTTGGATAAATTCTGCATTACTTGTTCCTTTATAAGTTTAAGATGGTTTAATACATTCACGTGGTTTTAGTAGAATTCGGTTTTCCTTTAAAATAATATATGTAGACATATGTACATAAGGTTTTTTTAAATATCTCGTAAACTCGTCATTTAGTTCTTTATCTGTTTTGACCTTTTATAATCTGCAATGAAAATACTATTACTAAAAAATTTAACTGATATTGCAACAAACAACAATAATAACGAATAAATTGCTTTATTTATTAAAAATGCAATATTATATAAGTCAGCAACCAGTAAGCTGGGATCCTGAATACAATAAACTATGTATATTGTGACCTCTGAATCACCACCAAAATAAAAATGAATAAAAATGAATTCTAAAAAATAATAAAGAATCAAAACTACTAAAGAAGAAATGATTTCTAAAAAATAACAAAAAAATAAAATTAGGAGTATTAAAATATAATAAAAAATAAAGTATGAAATCTGAAAAAGTTATTAAAAAAATCAAGAGTATTTAAAAAATAGGAATACTAAAAATAAGAAAGCACATACAAAAAATAATAATAAAATCTATAAAATTCAATAAATATATAAAATTAACAAACAAAAATAAAAATTAATACAATAAAAATAAAATTAATAACAATTTTTTAATTATTTAAAATTTTATTTTTAAAATGAAATAAATAAATATATTATTGAAAATTTAAAAGCAGCGGTATCTAAATTTTTATGTATTTTTTTAAATTATGGTGCACAAGACCTATATTTTTATTTTTAATACGATAATTTTTGATGGTAGACTTTAATTTTGAAATAGGCCTTCTTTGAATACGATTTTATCGTAGCACCCTTTCTCCCTCGGAGATAAATTTTTAATAGAAGAGACATTTTACTCCTGGAGTAAGGTTTTTTGTGTTAACTAATATTAAAATTATCAAACAAATTTCTCTTAACCCAAACATTATTGTTTTTTGATAGACTCCAGGATAGACCAGTATCTACTATTTTATTGGATATCGAGGGATCATTAATGGTACATATGTCATCCACCATATTCATTGCACTGGAACTAGCAACTGCGATAACAGAACTAGTTCTTGCTAATTCATTTAATTAATAGATAAAATGTATATTACTAATTATGTTAATTTTATTTGTACTGGCAGCAGGTACCACTGAATCAATAGCTAAATCTGTTTTAAATTGGAGCGGTTTATCATTATTTTTATTGAAAATTCTTGGCAAAGCAGTTTTGTCAACCGTGTACATTAATCGGAATAGAAAGCAAACCTATCAAAATGATCAGAACAATGATACATAGTTTTGGTATTGAAATTTAAATTTGGCCCACATGCAAAACATTTTTTACCCAAAGCTGCCTTCTTGTTGAATCAGAATAAAATGTAACAAATTAACATTATTATATGTACAATCAGTAATATTTATTTTGGAAAAAAGGGATTTTTGTAGTTATATGTATTCGGTATACATTTTGCAATTTTAAACACTTTAATGTTAGATAGAGTATAGGTTAACTAGCTAAAATCCCTGTCGCGGCGCGGCGCTTGCACGTGGGAGATGACCTTGATCGTAGTAAACAAATCCGACTGAATCCGATCGAATACCGCCATAGGTCGCCAGGCGGCAGTTCGATAGCTATATTTGCTACAACAGCTACTTCTGCGACACGGCGAAAACAGCTGATCGCTCTAATCCATGCTTGCGTCTAGTTTTGCTATAGTACTTAGACCCCTTGTATGCAGGGGCAGCCTATTAAAATTTATTTTATATATTTAAGCCATTAAAATAACTTTAATTTTTCTTTGCTCGTAACTTTATTGCTGACAGTTGCAACACTCTTAAGATACGGTTGGTGTTTTGGTATGCTACATTTTTGCTTAAGTAAGATAAGTAACCTCAGGTACTATAGAAGGCGCACCATGGAGTTGCTAGATAAAAGGAAACGTTACAAAATCATAATATAGGATATAAAACGTTGATTAATCTATTATTTTTGACAAATATTGTTAATTTTTTTGTCAAAAATAATATGTTTTTATTCAGAATAATAATGATCTTTATCAGACGTTGAATATCATAAAAGAATGATTGAATTAGATTTCTTTCCAACACACATTAAAGTGAATTAATAGATTCAACCGTTTATATGATAATTCATAATTTATTATTAAAAATATAATTACTACTTTTATCACAATTTATTTAGTCACACCATAGCTGCAGTTTTTACTGAACCTCCATCTTCATCAGACGTTATTTATGTAATCTATTTAATGTTTGCAAAAATGGTGGCTTTGTTGCAATACTTTTAATATGATTTGTATATTCTTTATTTATAATATTGTCTCATTATGTAGATGTAAACGTTTTAAGAGCATCGAGATTTTGAATGAATAATTGACAAGTACAGCTCAAAGATTAATTGAATAATAAAAATTAAAAAAATAACAATATGATTGAGTACCGCACTTATTTATTTTGGCTAATTAAATAATATTTTTTATATTCGGTGAAGCACAATGGGCAACAAATTTATTTAGTTTGTGTGGGGGTATGTCTCAAATCTACTATTAATCCATCAACGTCTTTGTATTACATACATAATTAAACATGACCGTGTAATTTACTTAATAATTGTCTGAATAATTTATGGATACGCAAGCCTACGAGTTTATCATCCTAATCATTTTATGATGAAAATTAAAGATCCAGCTATTAAGAAAACCAAATCTAAATTAATTTATATTAACAAAAATATACTTTTTATTCTATCAAAAATGTTTTCGTGTTCAAGGAAAAACGTTTAAAACCTTTTATATTTAAACATAAATGTGATTAGGAATTCATTATCTTCACGAGGTAATTCGTTTTTATATTTAATTAAATTATCAAGATGTGTTTTTTATGCAAATGCTTTAAAAAGCCAACAAACATTTTACAATAGAATTGTTAAACAAGGCAATTGGTAATTTCACTTTCATTTAACCAGAAATGATAAGATTAATATAAATAATAATTGTATGTAGTTGATTTCCCAACAGATTAACTAGAAATAATAAGATCTTGAATTTCATAATGCAGAAAAAATGGAATTTAATAAGAAGGTTAATATTATTAGTGCAAATATAAAATGAGAAGTACATAATTGTGACTTGGGGGAAACTAATTTCAAATGAACTATAAAATATTATTTTTTATAATAGCAGGAAATACCAATATGAATAATATACCATTTTTTAATCGAATCAAGTCAAAATTTAAAAAAATTTAATCACCTGTGTTTTTAATCAATCTGTATAATGTATATTATTAAAGACAATTTTGATCATATAGATACATTTTTTAAATTAATTATAATTGTAGATACATTTTCTAAATTAAAAATAAATAGAACGCAATATTGACATTTACCATGGCTACTGAAGGTGCCTGTACAGGTGCACTGCAATGGGAACGAACGGAACGCAAACTATAAAGGAATATTAAACTTAAATGTACAATTACGGAAGGGGGAAAAGCTATCCAAGTGGTTCAGTGGTTGTTAGTGTATTGACTGCTGTTCCAAGGGTCCCGGTTTTGAACCACGTAGTTATGGTATACTTGGAAGAACTAAAACTTGTATGTGCGCTGTAACTTCGTTCGGATAGAAAGATAGACTGTATGTAGGTTTTGTGTATTGGCTAGATTGCGTGCACGTTAAAAAACCAATAATTCTGTTTGCAATTCCTGAATTAGCGGCAATATTCCAAGATGCGAATAACATCCAGCATCGCTGATTAATTAGTCTCAAAAGGAGGACAGAAATAGGCTGACGTTAAATAATGCATTAAATGAGAAGACGGAGCAGGGAAAAAAGGGACATAAGAGAATTTCAATTAATATACGTTTCTTTAATTAATTGCGGCATATTATATACGTATAAATTGAAAGCGGATGCAAATTAGCTATTATTGAATTATTAATAATCATTAGTAAGAATATATTTACGAGGAATCGATACAATTATTTACAAATTGAATGTAAATGTTTATTCGATAATAAAAACTTGGAATCGATTAAATTTCATCAACAAAATCAATATTCCACGGAATTTGTTTAATACGTTCCCATTTATAAAATTAGCCCAGAGCGGAGCCAACTGCAAAAATATGCGACATCACTTTTATTTGTTTTCAGTCGTGTTTATAGTTCGGAGATTGGCCAATCATTCACAGAAATACCAAACAGATTGAAGTTTATAAATAAAGCACTTGTTTGTGAATGGCATACTTATATTTTTTATCTCATTTTATGATTATAATTAATGGCATCTGCAGTTATTTTGCAAATACATATGGATACGTAGGTATTATATATTTTACCTGCAAAAATATAATAATATTGGATTATTAATAATTATGATAAAAACCATTAGTATATTGTTTTGTTATATTGTAATAAAAACAACTAATAATATTTTTTGCTGATTATTTATTAAATAGTCTGGGTTAATGTATTGATGTAATGCAAGACCGTTAAAAATGGGTAAATTAATTTAACAGATTGTAATTTTAATTATTTTACGACAACTGTAATGTTGATGCTGTATTGATGATTATAGATTATGCCAGCATTTGAAATTATGTCACAAAATAAATTTAGATTTTCTAAATATTTTTGAAAAAAAAAATTTTGAACATTCGAGTTGATGGCAATTAATTAACATTAATACGCTCATTGGTTAAATAACTATTGCATATTGAAATGTATCTAGCTACTCTGTTCTGCTTATACTGCAGAAGTAAGTTAATAAATATAAGTGTAATAATAAAACATGATGCAAATACATATTTTAAATACAGTTTATTGTATTCAGGATCCCAACTTACTGCATGCTAACTTATATAATATTGCATTTTAATAAATAAAGCAATTTATTCGTTATTATTGTTGTTTGTTGCAATATCAGTTAAATTTTTTAGTAATAGTATTTTCATTGCAGATTATAAAAGGTCAAAACAGATAAAGAATTAAATGACGAGTTTACGAAATATTTAAAAAAAACCTTATGCACATATGTCTACATATATTATATATAAAGAAAACCGAATTCTACCAAAACCACGTGAATGTATTACCATCTTAAACTTATAAAGGAACAAGTAACGCAGAATTTATCCAAGCGATTTAGTATTAAAAATAAATTTTGTATTAAATACAACTTTAGATATAGACGTGATGAATTTATGCAAAGAAATTAAATATATATTGAAAGATTTATGCATAAGTGCATTTGGTGTAAAACATGGGTTGGGTGCAAGATAAACGAACACAAGCGTCTGTTCATACACGCAAGAGACGCTTGTGTCCGATTTAGCTGCGTTCGCTTATCTTGCACAAAACCCATTTTTTACACCAAATGCACTTTAGCCGTTTGCAAATGGATAATATTTATTTTAACACCATTTACACCAAAACACGTTTATTTATTATGGTGTAGTGTACACATAGACCGCGTCATATGACCATAACACCGCTCTTCACCGAATCGTTTCCTATCGTAGCTTTTTACGATAATAGCTGCTTGCCCACATAATGCATGCGTATTACTACAGAATTTAAGAATTTAGCCACAAAAGTCCATTAATAGGAAGTTTCAAGGCCAAATTTTAAAGCCACAGCCAATGCTAAATTTTAATTCTAGTATTAATAAAAATTCTAGTAAAAAAATAATTGCTAAATCGGTACCACAAGTTTGCCGTAATATGCGTTCTAACTTCATGTCAACTTTTTAGTAGGCTACGACTAATTCGTCTAGACTTTGCAGGTTTAACAATATAAAATATTAGTCTTCAATAAAAATAATAAATTAAAAATAATTTAACGATGAAATGTAAAAACAAAGTTAACAATGCTGAAAGGATAAGTTGGGAGACATTATATACAATGGCGGCCAATAAGTCTGCACTATAAGAAAAACTTTATTAATATTTATAAAGTCTTTATTTAAATTGTGTATGTACTTTTAAATATATCAAGTGATCTATACTTAATCAGAAAATTAAGTTTGTAAAAATTTTCAAAATTTGGTGCTATGTTTCTCAAAATAAACAATATTTCTTAGTTTTCTCTTATTGAAGGTTTTAAAATATTTTTCTCTACTTTACATTTTTTTCTTTCATAATTTATAAAATTGGAATTGAAAAATAAAATAAATGTCAGTTCCTTTTTAATTTTTTATTATTTGCGAGATAGAAGATATTTTTTTTGATTTTTTTAATTTTAAAATGTTTTTAGCGAAGATTTTAAATTTTGTGATTTTTTTCTAAAATATTTTTAGAAACAAACTTGGTTGAAGGACTGCTTTTTTATATTGATGAAAAAAGTTAGTACTAATGTTTCTCTTTCTTGGTAAATCAAGGACAACAAATATTTTATTTTTTGAATAATTTAACGCTTACCAGCAGTGCATTTAATTAGTAAATAGTTGTATTATTTTTAACAAACATTTTCTATATATTTTGTGATGCTTTTTGGTTTTGACATTATATATATGTATATGTGTACAGTGATGGGAAACAGTTTTGTTGTGTATTTCTCAGAAAATGTTATTCTTTACAAAACGTGCATGTGTCAAAATCTATTTCGCTTCTTTCAAATATACCAAGTGATTTATACTTAAACAGAAAATTGCGTTTTTCACAATTGCCAAAATCTAAAAAATTACGATATTTATAAAATTATACAATTTTCCAGTCAGATTTTCTTGTTGCCTCTTATTGAATAATCCCAACGTCACTAAACAATTAGTTTTTTGGTTATTTAAAAAAAATATTTTGAGTTTTTGCATACTAGGGCTTAATTTGTTAAATCTATAAGAACTTATAATTGAAAAAAAAAACAGTGAAACGTTTTTTCTTTAGAATTATTATTATTTTTGAAAGTCTTTTTTTGGTGCAATGTGCTGAATTTCAAAAAAAAAATTAAAGTACGACAATAACAAATTCGTATATGTATAATTATAATTCTTGGATACAACATACTTAATTTTAAACAAGATTTTGTATTGTTAAGTTTAATTCTTTTTATATTGGTTCTAACGAAACTCATTGGCACAATTTTGTATTATAACGAACGTTTGGTGGTTTAGCAAAATACTTTCTTGTCATTTACTATGTATAACATCAGCCTTTTGTATTTTCCCGGTGCTTAAGGGTACACGCACGTTGAAATTGGCAAGTGTGGATAAGCGCCGATATAAGGTTGCCACAAACTAAAAATATGTGGTAATATTGAGAGTAAAATATTTATAGCTTGTTTATTTTCTACCTTTTGTTTGCTTGTCCGCACTTGTCGCTTCCAACATGGTTGAGTTGACGAGTTTAGTTTTTATTTACTGTATCGAAAGAGTCTAATACCCTCTATAAAAATTATGGGTTAGTCTTTTTTGTCTTTCTTGGAATACAAAGAATGTTTTTTCTTTTATTTGTCTAAAGTGGTATTTACACTATGTGAGATATTAAATTTACACAAAATCACACGGCGACGCTATGTATACGAGTATACAGAGCCTCGCCTTGTGATTTTTAAATTTAAACTTTTATAAGGGCGATTTATAATAATATCGTTACATTAATCTATCTTAATTCTCATCGATATCTTCTCTCTTTTTGTCAAGTGCATCATATGAACTTAAAACTTAGTCGCAATAGAGAAAGAAGATATAATCGATGAGTGGAATTGAGATGAAGCAACATCAACATAAACAATTCGACAATCTATTTAATAATATTTGTTAATGTCAGATACAGTTAAACTTTTTAATGTTGACCCAAGCTGGGCATATTTTGAAGCGGGCTTCAGAGTTGCGCGGGAATATGTGCACCTATCAGGCGTTATTGACTGTTATGCTATGTGAGTGGAAAGCGAAGACTGAAAATCTAGACGTTGGATTTTGTTTTAAAGTATACACGCTACCATATTCACCGCGCTTTTCTGTGCGAGCATTTAATTTTAGGTCAACTCAATTTTGATCAACTGTACATAACCCCATATCAATCTAAAGAATATCTAATTACTTAATTTTGATTCATATTTAATAATTTATAATCAGGTCTTGGTGGTAGGGTGTAGCGGTTAAGAGACCGGCTGCGATGCTATGCACATAACGAAAAAGAGAGAAGATATAAAATCGTTGAGTGGGTTCTAGGTTTGATTCCCGTGAATAATTTTTTTTTCGTTATAATTGCTATAAATATCTTACTTTTGCTGTTTGGTCCAAGCGTACTTACATATTTTGCTTATTTAATATTATAAGCAAAGTCATAAGTAAATCACATAGCTTAACACCGCTTTATCAGAAAATGTCTTTCTAATATTTTGTAAATTATTGCACAATCGGAAAATAATATTGTTATTTATGATGATTTTAGTGGTAAACAATATCTTTTTATGTGATTCTAGTCATATCTAGAATATATATTAAAAAAAAATATATTATGGTTATCTAATATAAAAAATTATCATTATGTGTTCACGGACACTTTGCAATTACTTAGTCTATAAAATAATTAAAATAAATAAAACAACTTTTTATATATATTATCACAAAAAATATTTATTAAACTGGACTAGTTTCGACCAATTACCTGGTCATCATCATACGATGATAAATCCACAATTTTTGTTTCTATCACCGTATGACGATGAACAAATATTTGTTTCTATCACCGTATGATGATGAACAAATATTTTTTTAATAAATATTTTTTGTCATAAGATATATAAAAGGTACTTTTACTTATTAATATACAATATCACATATTAAAGGCTACCACTATTCAACGAATAATTAAAAGATTATTTGTTTTCTGAAGTAAACCTTCAACGGGGACGGCAATTTTTTATTCAAGGCTAAATGTATCATACACGAATCTATCCTAATTATACTAATTGATTTTATACTTTCTATTTTTTTGCGTCAACTGCATATGAGCTTTAATTTTGCGTGAAGGAGAAAGAAGATATAACATCAATGAGTGAAATTGAGATGGAGCAACATCAATATAAAAAATTTAATTTGACAATTTATTTAACAATATTTATCATTGTCAGATAAATAGCCCATATTAATCTAAAAAATTGATTTATTTTGTTCTACATTTATTAATTTATAAGCTGATCTCAGTGGTAGGGCGTAGCGGTTGAAACACTATGATGTCTACGATGCTATGGGTTCCGGGTTTGATTCCTGCAATTAATAACAAGTTTTTATAACAATTGTAATACATGTTTTTTCCACAACCAGTTAGAAATGTAGGCTGTGAGCACCTCAATTGAGGTGAGAAAGTTCACTTTCTATTGCTATTGGAGAACGTAACTCTGTAAGCTGCGTTTGAAGTTTCTCGGGTGTCAAAATCAAAGCCGCTTTCTGTCTGTCAGAAATATAAATGTCTTTTTCTATTCATAACAAAATTCTGACGCTTGGGGAAAAATAGTACTCAAACCTTGCTAAGAAAGTGTCCTTCCAGACCTTGGGCAATTATAAACTTTGCCGGCAGTCTACAGGAGAGCACTTTTTTACGTGGATAGGAAATATTATTACACTGAAACTAATGTAAAAAGTTAATACAAAAACAGCACAAAAATACACTATTTTGTGTAATAAAAATAAAAAAAATAACCAAATTAAATGAAGAATAATAAAATACCAATTTTAATAATAAATAAATGAAACTCAGACAAATTAAATGAATTGTATGAAAAATAAACATATAATAAATAAAATAATTAATCAAAGGTAGTTTAAACAATCGAATTATATAAATACATATAAAAAAAACTATTCTACGAAATTAGCTGAGTGGCTTTGAAACTTCATTCAAATAAAATTATAATAATATATTTGGTATAGAATAAATTCGTGTATGTGTGTGTTATTCTTACATTTATTATAATAAATATATTAAATTGTATAAAAGTGTCATTTAATTGTTATTGAAATGTTACCCCAATTATAGAATATAGATGATCAAAAAGTGGGGTTTTACAGAATATTTAAAACCGCATGCACAGAAAAATATTATCCAAAGGAATTTATTATAATTTACGGTCTTTTATATATAATACGTAGTACATATTTAGCTAACATTAAAAATAAAAGTAAGCTTTAAACTTTAATGATTTAGATTATTATTAAGCGTATGAAATGGTTATGGCAAGCAGCTGCGGTCCGAGCATATCCGCACGAGCAATTTAAAAATGCATCGTAGTAAATTATTGCCAAATTTCGCATCCGTGTTCTACTCCCTAAATCATGTTCAGACAAAATACAGTTCCTAAAACTTTTTTAAACTTATTGCTATACTTAATTTATACCACAAACTTGAAAAAACTTCCATCCGCTTAAAAACCAGGCATGAATTTGTAAAGCGGACTAGTTTTTTTTTCAATTTTTATTAGTAAAACAACTTTTATTCAACAGCTAATTTGTCAGGTTTAAAGTTTACTAGTTTGAATTAATTACTGCACGCTATAAAAAGTTTAGACATTCTCTAAGTTCCCAACAAAGTGCTTAATAAATTGAGTTATTTTTAAGTTTAATGAATACTTCTAACAAGGTAAATTGACGAGGTTGAATATATTATGTAAAACAATATAAGCAAACTTTAAGTTTCTGTTTGAATGATTTTATCATTTTTTAGCTGGTAAATATTTACTTCATTATTTCTAGAATAATGAGCTAAACCAAGTCACTATTTATTACTCAATTCTATTATATTATACTATAACACAAAAGTATGAACATTTTTATAATATTGATAGATAAGATTTTTCAATTATATATTTTCTTCGGGTATAAATAATACAATCCACCGAATCCTATAAAATTAATTTGACTGGATACACGGACTCGTAGAATTCTATTAAAAATAATTGTATTGATGCTCGACTTTAAACTAAACTTTTCCGCATCTTGTTATGCTCAATTTAAATCAAAACTACCGCTAGGTCTAGAAACGTGTTAATAAGGACACATGCCATTGTTTCCGCAAAGGAGTGCATAGAACCGCATATACACTTTGCAATTTGTTATTTGTCTTTTCTCCTGAATGAGTCAATCAGATTAGATTCTTTATAGTACTCAACGTACTACTAAGTAATTTTTATGATTCGGTTGGGATTATACCCCAACTCTAAAAATACCTTTGGACTCAACTGAACTTGTCGAGTCCAGTCTTTTCAAAGCATATTGTCGGATATATAATATTCCTTGAGGGATCAGAAATTTGCTGATAGTAAAAAAAAGTTTTACACATTTATTGGGTCGATTTGTCCGCCATCTAAACTAATGTATGCTTAAATTTGTCATTGTTGATTCTAATATGCACGTGAATGTCTTATTACTTGGTGCTATTAATATGACTTTTTTTCACTAATTATAAACCAATCATATACAGAAATTTCTAAATTTTTAAGATATCAGATTTAACTTACGGTAAAAATTGCAAATGCAAACAAGTATTACTGCGATAAGGACACAACGCAATCAATATAAACAAATCAAACCAGATAAGTTAATTAATATCTGCCAATTTGAGATTCACAATCCCAGCAATGTACACAAATCGGATTAATTAATATTTGCCAATAAAAATATCGGTTTTTATCAAATATAGTCGAACATTTGCTTGGACTCGTAAAAAATGCTCTACTTAATCTCCCAAATATTATATACCTTTAGTTCAACGACTTCAAATATTAGAAAAATGTGTATTAATTAATATTCAGTATAAATTATTAATATTGTAAATAATAATTATATACAATTTAAATTTTTAAATGGAGCCTAAGTTGAAATAAGAATATTATAATAATTACTATGCCATAACTCCATTTTGAAATAAATTTTTCAAAATTTTACTTTGGATGGGGGTTGAACCCATGTATTGTGCTAGCATAGACTACACATGTGTATGATATGCTTGTAATGGATGTTTCAAAAATTGGCTTTGACGTGGTTGTAGTACATAGAACCAATGCTCATTGAGATACCGCCGTAGCTCAATTGGTAGAGCAGTTTACATGAATTTCAAAGGTTAAGGGTTTGATCCCCATCCCAGGTGAATTTTTGCATAATATTTCAGACGACGAACTTATCTTCTTTAAACTTAACATGATGCTTAACAAATCATCTGCACTTACAACCAATTTAGAGCTGCATTATCTAATATCCCCTGGAATATAATATACGATATTACAGACATAAACGACAAACTACATTTTCTAAATAGTACTCTGCTAACGGTATTAAATATGTATAAACATATAAAACCTTTAGATGTACCAGACCATACAAACCATGGATTACTGAGAAAATGAAACTATTAATGTGAAATAGAAATGCAGCTCTTAGTAAATTCAAACGAACAAAAGATTCTGCAGATTCGAATTCATATAAAGAACTAAGAAATCTTGTAACTTTAAGCATCAGAACAGAAAAGAAAGCATATTTAAATAATAAACTTTTATCAAATAATTCTAGTTCATTTAAAACATAAGCATAAATAATTCAAAAGCATCCAATATTCCAACACACTTATTGAAACCTGATTTAATAAGGCAATACTTTCTCAATTTCATATCGTCTTCTTCGGTTAATGAAGAAACTTTAGAATTTTACAATAAAAATCATATTACTAATTTTAATGACAATCTATTTAAGTTCAAGCAGGTTGATGACTTAATACAATTTCAGCAATTAAGTCAAATGCCGTTGGTTGCGACGATATCGGTATTAATGTAATTAAATTATGTTGCATCTTTTTATTGCCTATTTTTGCACATATAATAAACAAATGTTTAATTGACTCTATCTTTTCCGATTGCTGGAAGATTGCATTAGTTAAACCAATTCCCAAAACAAAATCGCAAGTCAGTGATTTGCGGCATATTAGTATTCTTAAAGCCCTTTCCAAGGTTTCCAAGGAAAATTAATGGAAGCACAGCTAAGAGAACATCTTAATCGTTATATATATATATATATATATATATATATATATATATATATATAGTTCGGTTTTAAAACTTCCGTCGACGTTGTCCGATGCCCAACTTCAATAAGCTTCTGTCGTTCCATTGGTCCGATCTCAGGACTCTCGAGCTCATCGCCTTGGCAATTCTCCTCCGCCTCTTTCCAAGTCTTCTTTGGTCTTCCTCTCTTTCTTAGATTTGGTGGTACCCATTGCATAATTTGTTTTAGTAATCGGTTTTTGTCCATTCTTTGCACGTGGCCGTACCATATAAGTTGTTTTCTCTCGATGCCCGTAGTTAAGGTCCCGTCTATACCTATTTGTTTCCTCATATCCTCATTTCGGATTCTATCTAATCTGGATATTCCCAGCGATCGTCTAAACGCATCCATTTCGGTCGCCTCAAGTTTCCTTCTGTTG
>JARJEC010133497.1:0-14325 GCA_030264575.1 Tachinus sp. AB-2021 | reverse complement strand
ATTTGACGGTTACATTTTGAATTCCGCGCGACCCCAAGCAAATTAACATCAATTTAATTCATGAGGGATACAATTTATTGAAGCGGAATATTAGAATCGATGCCGTAAAATGGAAATCTTGGCATTATTGCATTATTTGATTAAATCTTGAAGGTAAATTGATTTTATGTTATAGAATGCATAATTATAAATTAATTGTGACAACATTTCTCTGTAAAATAAAATTCTTTAATAATTTAATTATTGTTGTTCTTGGCTTTGACACTACGTTATATTAATTACAGGAATTAATTATGTATTCCACATAAACGAAATGCATATATGGTAGGATTAATCAATACTTTTCTAGAAAACTTTTATTAAAGTTTGTAAACTAAATACATTTCAGTAAGTAGCATTAAGTATAATAGAATGCTGGGCTCTAATAATTCTAGTACAACACAAGGAAGAACGACAGAGCTATATTCTTTCTCAATAAAACGACTTTAAGAAATTGGAAACTAAATATACATAATATAAAAGAAAACTTTTACAATGTAATAATAATTTGTTTCGTTAATATTTAATATTATAGTATTTCGATTGCGTTTGTTTAAATTTGGAAGCACATCTTTTGCATTAATTTTGCTTTATATTCATTTATTCTGAAAGTTACAGTTTACCATTTCAAATTTACGACGTCAAATATCTCCTAATTAAACTTGAGCAATAATATAATACATTTTTTGGAAGCAAAAGATATATCAAAAATATAATATGCATGTTAAATTAACATAAAAATATGTTTCTAAAAATGATTAATTATAATAATTTTATTTAACTAATTAAAACTATTGTTATAGTTAAGCATACTAGTAAAAATGAAACCAATAATTAGGTAAACATATTTGTAGGTTCAAATCTGCAAGATTTTTAAATATATTTTTTTTAATATGATGAAATCAAATGACGTTTTGACGTTCGTTCTAAAACTTAAATTTTTATGACTTTAATAGCTTCAATTGTATTTGTTTTTAAAACAAATATAGATGTATACGGTCGACGCTATCTAATTGATAAAAGGTTTACTAAAACTTAATTAAAATCTGCCACGTTAGCGGATTCAAGATTCAAAATCAAATAACGCGCTGTGTGTCGGTTTGGTCTTTTACAGACTAGTGATATTTTACAATTATAAAATTAATTTGTAATATAAAGTTGTAATCATTACCTCCAAGGCATATTTATGTCATGTCATATTTAGTTTTTCAATGTATATGCTTATTTTAAGCTTTTTTCATACATTTTGCGCTTTCTTTTCAATTTTTTTGTACTTATTAATCCGGCCTCTAGTCATATCACACGCCATAAATATGCATTACAACTGGTGTTACTGCTGCAAAGTCAGTTGATAGTCATACGATACTTGGACGAGGAAAACAATATTTAACAAAATGTATTTGGTTTAAAATATAGAGATATAGTAATAGCACTAGATTTCAGGGAAAACGCTTCTGATTACTTTTATCAGGGTACACATATAAAATTTTGGTTGTGGCATTTTTGGTAATTTGATTTAAATTGAATTGTCCTCGTTAACTCTTTCTTTATTTTAATTACATCTAGTAGATGTAATTAAAATAAACCGATTCGCACTCTGACTTTTTGCTACATTTACTTTATCTCAAATAATCAATAACCCAGACGCCAAAATATAAGCAATACAAAATATTTTCAGTTTAACATACGTCGATTACATTTAGTTTATAGAGTAGAGTGTAGTGAGAGATGCTTTGTTGATCAGTTTGCGCTATGTGGCGACTCCGCTTGTACATCTGTTGCAAGAAACAACTAAATTTAATTGAGTACTTAAGAGAAAATTTAAAGTTATAAAGGTGGAACTAAGCAAAAAAAATATCTGTAGCACACCAACAAATATGCAATGTAAATGTAAATTTGTGATGCAATGTGACGCTAACAATGGTAGTATTTGCTTTTAGTGTGTTGATATCAGTAAACACGTAATAATTTATTATAATTAACTTTTACTAAACTTAAAGACTTGGTAGAGTATATGTGAAAATAACTTCTAGGCGTATTGCATTCTTTAAGTAGAGAGTGTTGCTGTTAAGAAGTTTACTCTCCGATCATTGATTGTGCTTTGGTCTATTTCAAGTTATGTAGATTTTTGTTATTTTGAATAGTAGAATGGGTACTGTTTATACTAGCTGTTTCTCAATCTTTTTTTAATTTAGCGTCCCCGCTTTTTATCTTGAACTATTTTGCTGACTTTTTATTTGTTGTTCCAATAAATAAAAAATAGTTCACCCACATTTATTGTTGATAACTATTTTTTGTTGTTTAACAGATAAAATAATTTCACTATTTATTTTACCCTCTCTCCAGAGAGATACGCCCCGCAGTTTGAGAGCTGCTGGTCTATATAACACAATATATTTGAGCGGCGCAGGCAAAAACCAACGCGTTTCATTGTTAGAGCAGGATGCCTGTGCACGATGCGATAACTTCTCGCTTTAATTCATTGTGTTAAACGGGAGCATACGGCAATACTATATAATTTTATTAAATAACGCAAATAATAATTAGATAATGGTGTTTTATTGCTGTGCCTATTAGTAAGTTGTATTTTTATATTTATAAGAGGATTAAAAATATTTAATCAGCGTGATTTACAATTATTGATAAAGGGACAGAACACGACGGAGACTACATGTATTTTTCTCACTTTTGCTCATACCTGTTGTATTACATTATTAATATAAATATATTTATATTATTACTATTAATAAGTAAAATCATTTTAGCAAATGTGTTGGTTTAAGTAATAATAATTTATATTTTTAGTAGTTTTCAATTGAAACGTCCAAAAATGTTAGAAAAATGGACTGATCGATCGACAAAACTTTACGCTGAAGGCAAATACCGTTAGATGCAGTAAGCATTTTACAGAGGATTCTTACAGTCTTCTCAAAAAAGAAAAAAATTGAAAAAAGATGCAATTCCAACAATTTTTGAAATCCCAACAACACAAATACAAATTTTAGCAAATTCAACTTGATGAAACTTCTGTTGAATCCTCTCTCACAGTTAATACAGCTACACAATCATCATCAAACAAGTTAAATTTGTTAGTGACGTGGCAATGAATCGGAAAATTGAAATTTTAAAACAACGTTTGAAAAGAAGCAGCTTGAAAATTAAAAGCATGTTTTAAGACTTTTTAAAACAAAACAACAAATTTGATATCAATTTGAATGTGGAGTTAGAAAACAACTTTGAATTATTGTTTTTCTTCTTTCTGAGATGGATCGTCAAGCGTTCCTGCACCACGGTCTTACTAGGATTTACTTTAGATTTCCTTAAAAATGAAAATAGAAAATCAAAATAAAATCCAAATTTAAAAAAATGTTGTCCAAAAACTTATTCATTTGTACGTAGCAAAATGTGCGTTTCTAATGGTGCACTAATTCATAAATGGCTTTCTAAACCAAACTGTGATGTAGGTTTCTTACCAGAAATCTTTAATTATTTAAAGACTGCAGCAAGTATAAATCACATAAAAAATGTGGCCTTCATTTTTGACGCTATGGCAATTAGATCAAAAATAATGTTTTATAAAATGAGTGATATGCATTATAGTTATGTAGATTTAGGAGGTATATATGATTCAAATTAAAAAATATGGCAACTGAAGCTTCAGTTTTTCAAATGGCGTCATTTTCAACTAAGTTTAAACAAACAACTGATAGTAATTTTTATATTAATAAAATCACTGCTGAGTTGCAAAGTTGGTGTATGTGTGAAATCCATAACTTGTAATGGTTGTTCAAATAATATTAAAATACTAAAGATATTGGGGTTTCAACTATCGTCTAATAAAATTTGTAAATATATAAAAAAATCCTTTTAATAACAGTAATATTTATTGCATTTCAGATCCTTGCTATATGCTCAAACTATGTACAATTTTTTTGCAGTAACAAACCTTACTTCTAAACTTGAGCCTATATTTTTTTAATTTATTTGAGATCTATATGACATGCAAATTTAGAATTTGCAAATTGTTTAAATTCTGCCCATGTCAATTTTAAACAAACAAAAATGAATGTAAAATTAGCAGTTAAAACTATAAGTTCTAGTGTTGCTGACCGCATTGATTTTTTAAGAGCAAGTGGTCATTCAAATGTTTTTAATAGTCAAGCTACAGTTGAATTTATAACAGCGTTTGATATGTTATTTGATGTTATGAATTTGAGGTGTCCATTTGAAAAGGATTTAAATCTCCAATATTATTATAAAATAGAATTGTTTGGGAGAGTATTTTAAACAAATCTAAGGAAATATAAGGAATATAAACAAATTAAAAATAGTAAATTCATGTACATATTTTACAACATGTTCGAAAAACTTTTGCATTAGGATTTATAATCAATATTCGTAGTTTTAAGCTATTGGCTTTAGATTTGTTGAGCTTATTATATATTGAATTTTTTTTTTGTTGCTTTATTTGACCTTGTGGTGGTTCGAATAATAATCCAAATGACCTACAATTAAAATAGGCAATAAGAAAGATGTTATTGAGTAATAGTATATCACCTAGTCAAAATTCAAACTGTGTACAATTTGATTCAGATTTTACCACTATTTTTAATTTTTGATCGGAAAATCGTCCGATGTCTGAAATATGCAGGAGTAAGAATGCTAATGATACCGACATAGAACAATTAATAGAATCAATAAAATAACTTAACATTATCTTCAATTAAAAAAAAAAAAAAATTATAATAGTAGTAGTATAAATTATATTTTCCTTTAAACGGAGTATACAAAAAGATTGAATATTCTGAAAAAATATATTAACATTCTATTAATACAAACTATATGGGCAAAGAAAAATTTAAAAATTAGAATTACATCTACAATCTTTAAATATGTTGCATCATAAATCGCAAAAGGATTATTTTCTAAACCACATCTATCTCTGGGAGACACAATCAGACAAAAAATTTATCATGTTAAATGATAAAAAAATATTTATTGTTATATATTATTAGTGCAATTGTTATTTTTATTAAAAACTTGTTTTTTTTTAAGTTATAAATTTAAAACTGTAATTTAAACTAATAAATAAATATTTGTTTGTTTTATTTGCCGATTGTTGATAATTTACACTTTTATAATAACTTTTAATATATAAATAATTTAAAAAATATATTATACTTTCCAGCATTCGCATTTGAAATTATAAAGTTTATTTCTTATTAATTTATATTCATTTCTTTTATCATACTACGCGTGCGGTACATTTGATTTGATGAGTAAGAAATCATTTCGCATCGTGTTCTTTCTAACACACCGGTCCATTTTTAAAGTAGGGAAATCGCGTTCCAGTTCTATAAAATTCAACGATACAACATAAATTACACAATATAAATTTTAGGCTAGGCTAGGTTAAAGTATGTTATATTATTGACTTTTTCTTGTTGCATTAACAAATAAAAAATAGTTCACTATCGATTTTTTTATCTTCAAATAAACTTTTTTTTATTAATTTTGCCTTTTTCCCATGGAGGAACGCCCTACATTTAGAAGGTTTATACAATATAAATTACAATAAACAATATATACACGTGCTCAACCTAAAAGCAAGTGTCAGGCATCCGCCATTCTCCACTTTGCTTGCCTGTTTTCCAAAATAAAAAAAATTAAATTTCTGCTTTTCAGAATAATTGAACGGTTTCTATTTTATTATTGCGTTGTTGAAAACCAAAATTATTTTTTTTTTGAAATGACTTGTTATATTAAAAAAAACAATTTCTTAGATTTGTAAAAAATGTGTATGTTGTGAGCACTTGCATAATATGGACAACTGCAATAAAACAATCATTTTATTTAACACAATATACAAGGTGAATCGGGAGGAAAGTACTAGTTATAGCTCAAAAACAAATATCATTTTTATGTAGTACGCTATGGTTGTATCTAAAATAAAAATAGGTACTTACCTTTGTTTTTCTTGTTTTGATAGTGATAGTGTATTGTAATAGTGATTTAAATTTAAATTTTGAGTTTGTATGATTACAATGTTAGAAAATGCCGTTTATTCAAATTTATAATATACAAATATAGTGTTGGTTTATGGTCGTGGCTAAAACACAAAGAACCTTCATTGTTTTGATGTGTCATAATATTGTATTGTAATAGTTATTTAACATTTAATTCTCTCTCTTGTTCGAGTAAAGTATTACAAAGTGCCAATTTTTGTTAATTTTAAATACTGCTATAGCTTAGTGACAAATAAAAATCGGATAACAACAAATCTGTTTTTTTACAGTCATTTAATGAATCCTTAAGTAGAAACTTCTTTTTCCTTCATCTCTTATGATGAGAATACTTCTATTATTCTAATATATATTTATATATATATATATATATATATATATATATTTATATATATATATATATATATATATTTAAATTAATTGAATAGTAGTTGTCGATTTTGTATATTTAATTAGCAAAATACTTCGAGAGTTGACGTGTGTCTGCACAGGTTAGCAGCTGGTTATATTATTTAATTAATACTAGTTTAGCATTAGACGCTTGATATTTTTTATGTTTTTAGTTTTATATTGTAATTATATGGTAATAATGTTATAAGATCAAAGAGTAACGGTACCTACGATTATGGTATTATATATGGTGTTAGAATTATGCTGATTAATAAACGTGATTGAACTTGCGAGAATTTTTATTTCACGCTTAGGATTTCTGCAAACCATATTCCACTCTGTAATGTGCATTGCGACAATAATATGTAAAGAAATAATTGCTATTATTACTATAAAACTATCTTATTATCAATATAATTAATAATTTGATATTCATTATTTTTAGACTAAAATTTAAAACTCTTTAGAATTGTGTTTTAAATAGACTTAAATATAACTAATATTTTTTTAAGAAAAAAATGTTTTATTTTATTTTTAAATATGTTTTTAAAGCAATCAAAACTATTTTATTTAATAATTACAAAATAACAAAAATGTATATGAATTTTACAACAATTAAACTAAGCGAGAGTTACTATACTGTACATTGAATCTGTTGTGACAACAGCAGTCATTAGTGTTTTGCATGCATAAACTTTTGCTGCAGGCGTCGTTCTCAAAATTGATGTTCCTAATGGCTAAGGCTGTTTGTTTTGTATGCACAACTTAATGACATTTGAGTGCATCGCGTCAAGCGCCTGTAAATTTTATAACGAGGTCTTTATATAAAATTTTACAACAAATTTTAATACATTTATATCTGTGAATAAAAAATTATTTACAGTCTGTATGGAATTTATATTTAATTATATATTGCATTACACAAACTAGGCTACACATAAAGTAATTAATTACTTCGTTTTACACCAGCTTATATTTGTTTTGATTAAAATTAATCCGATTTCTCAGTAATTTTGCAATGAATATTCATTTGTTATATAGGAAAATCCAGCAAATATTTACACCCCAATAATTCGGTAAAATTAATTTTGTTTTACGAGGGAAAAAAATAAAAAACATTGTGTTTGATTTAAACGGGAAATATTTTTGTCAGAATTTAAATTATAAATTTCATTCAGATTCCACCTCAAAAATGTTAGCTAATGCATTCCTATCGCTTTTAAGCAAATTGTATTGCAGAGAAAATTATTAAATCCATATCAGCATTATTATGTTACTTAGCAAAAACATTTATTTGATGTTGTTTATTTAAAAGAAATACAAAACATGTTTATTTATAGTTTGAAGATTTATTATTTACAAAAATTTAAGTAATAACAATTATTGATCTATATTTATTTTGTTAATCCATTTTATGTTAAAACATTCATGTAACTTTAGATAAATTTTGAAAATGTCTGATAAATATATAATTTTTTTATATTCAAATATATAGTAATTCACCACATTACAAATTTATTTAATGCAATTTAAAACATTTTCATAAAAGTGGGTCAGTTTACTTAGTCATTCAAAAAAAAACCAATAGGTTCATTTGTACTAGGTACACCGCTTACACCGCAAATGACAAATATGACTAGTAAATGTATTATCAAAGATAATATATCGCAATGTGCAAGCTGCTTTTATGTTATATCCGATATATCACCATTTGAAGTTATTATTAATAGTATCACTGCTCCTAACAATCATTAAACTCATTTTAAGTATAATTAATCTTCTAAGAAGCCGTCATATTTTATTGTTACCTATTTTTAATTTATGTTTATTTTAGTGTTCTTAAAACTTTAATTAAAAAGTATTGTTGAAATTAAATAAACATGCTTACAGACAATATTTACCATATATACCATATTGTCTATTGCAACGAGCGGCAATATTGTTATTAATATTTTTAGGCAACACATCAAAAAATTTGTTAGATTAAAATAAAAACAAGACTTAAAATAGTTAAAACCTATTGCATATTTGCGTTTAAAATATTTAAGAATACAAAATCAATATTAAAATAATAAAAAAGACACTTACACTACAAAGAAACTCCATAATATGTAATATGTATTGAAATATGTTATTTACAAGTTTTGTTACTTAATAAACTATTGCCAATCATTTTATTAATAAACACAACGTTTCTTTTAATTTAAACATATTTACATATTTCAAAAAAAATTAGCTTGAAAATTATAAAATTTAAAAAAATTAACTGAATCAGCAAATTAATATATCATCTTAATTTAGACATACTAGTAAAAAATATTAATTAATTTGAATTATTAATCAAACTAAATGTTGATGCAAAACTTCCGGGTTAATATTCGAGCAGGCTTACTTAGATATAATATATAATATGTACAAGTTGAAAAAATTAGATATATTTTTTATTAAAATAAAAACTGTAGGTTCCGTGTACTATCCAGATGTTGCAAGCACGTCAAAGAACCTAATAATTTATTTTTAAACTAGTAAATTCTAAGATGTGGTTAATTTGAGGAGTTGGTTATTTCATTTATTATTGTATGCATTGTATAGTTACCGCTGGAAACGGGGAGAACTTGGTTAATTTATTATAAACTTTTTACTTAAGATGGGGAAACCGAAATCAGGCGAGTGCTTGTGAGAAAACCGTGCCAAGAGAGATAGCGATTGAGCTAACGATTACACATTACATACATTTATATAATTATAAATAGTCTTGTACTGTACATGTTTACTTTTACTTCCCAAAAAAAGTAAAATAATAATAATAATATATTTATTAGTGCAAGTACATGTATAGTTAAGTTAAAATATTTAGCGTACTATTAAAATGTTTATTTAGTTGAAATTTTATTGTTTTCAATAGCATATTAAATAGTTTAGGCAGAAAATAATTGATACCATTTAGGGTTTTTTTAATTCTTGTGCAGGCTGGGTAAGTCGCTTGTCTAGTGTTGTGGTCAAGCATTTGATCTTGTGTTTTGTAACTCTGCATAATATTTTTTACAAGGAGTTGGGATTCCAAGACAAATATGCAAAGCAGTATCAAAATTTTTAATGAAATAAAACTCCTTACAATCGTGTTCGCTATATTTGCAATAGAGAATATTTGCTTTATCAGCAATAGTATAATGCCCCCATGCCAGTATAGCGTAAGAAACGTTTGATTGACACAAAGCAAAGTATGCTGTTGCAATTAAAGGTAAAAAATTATTTAATCTTTTAGAATATTTCGCATAGTTTGTTTGCAAGTGCCTCTCCATGTTTATTTCAAGTTAATTTTGAGTCCAAGTAAATTTTTAAGATTTTGCTGTGTAAAAGATCAAGTTAAGTTGATGTTTTTATAGAAAATATAACTTTAGCAGTTATTCCTTGATTTAATGTTAGCCTATTTTATATAAACGGTTGGCTATTGGCTGGCTTTGTCCTATGCCGTTTCATCTTGGTCCTGCAGTTTGTAATACTTTAGATATTTAGATTTAGTTTTGGTTTCATCCGCCTATAATACAATAGATTCATTATCGAATATCTTTGGTAGGTCAATTAAGGGTCCCACCTCAAAACATTGAAATTGAGATTTTAACGGAAATATCCATTTTTACGCCCGCTAAGTCGATCTGGATAGTTAGTAGGTAGATATGCATGTGCAAGGATAGCAACAATGATTAATAAATACCACGTTTGCACTTGTGGCAATACGTAAAAATAAAAATCCACTAGATGGTTTTTTTTTCATAGGCGGAACAAATATAAATATATTATTAAAAAACAAACAAAAGATTATTATTGAATATAAAATAATGGCAAATAGGACAGACAAATAATATTAAAACTATATTTTTGTCGATCAAACTTTTCTAAGAGATACCACTCTCCTTGTTCAACGCTAAAATTTAGTATACATTAAATTTAAATTAATTAAAAGACTAAATCCCGCTATTACAATTAATTTAACCCCTTCACCATTTAAATTACTACTATTAACAATCTTACCTTTTGACAAAATAAATTAATAAATAAAACATAAAATAATATTAAAAATTCATCAATTTGCAGCATTAAAAATGACGTCCAATCTTCATCACATAACATTTATTGCACATTAAATTTTATAACAAATAAATTAGCGTTCCGCTACGATAATGTGTAATTAATATAAATGCATTTTGAGCTTGTATACACATTTTTAAAATTGTTGTTTAATTATTCAAAAAGAAAATGTTTAAGGAATATAACCTATAAACATTCAACTCATAAATTCATCAGTCAAAACATCACAAACGTTTATAGGCCAAAATCAATAATCTAGTTATTTTTAGTGCACAACACTAAATTTTACACACCTGGAAAACATAAACTTTTTGAAATTGTTAGATTGTTTTTTAGAATTTAAATATCCTTGTTATTCCAGAATGTATGAATGAGTGTATGTATATATGTGTCACGCATAACTCAAAAAATGGAGAAACGTGAAATTTGCAAAATACCTTGCAAACCAGCTGCAATGCCCCCTCCCCCCAAAGATGGTTAAGAGTAGTTAAGTTGGTGAAAAGGTATGAGTCATTTTCTTAAAAAATCGCAATTAAATTAATATTTAATTTACAATAAACCCATTATTTAAAATTAATTCAAAATAAGGAATGCAATTAATATTAGCATTTCAGTAAAATATAAATTATGAAATGGTTGAGACATAATAAAATGTTACGGGCCCAAACAGGAAAAAAATCTCTTATTAGTTGATTTGTGTTTATTTCTCAACATTTCTCTATTAAGATGTACACAATTTTTCTAACGATGTTATAAGGCCTCATGTCAGACTGGTCAATGTGACGTTAGATCAAAGAACGTCGATGATTTTATCGTTCACAAATATAATTCCACCGATCCACTTTTAAAGAATTTTTGAGTAACGGGAAATTATACTAAAATAAATTGACACGTTTATTTTGATAGGCTTGTTATGCCCAAAAGATATTAGAGAGTTATTGCAAAGTAAAATAAAGTTGACTTTAATAAGGTATGTCTAATAAAGTATCCTGTATTAAACAGTAAAAAGTAATAATATGGATTTACAGTATAACATTTTTACAATTTTGATCTCAAATAACTAGGAGAGCCAATGCGTGAAACCAATTCTACACTTTGTATACTGCTCAACACATGACTTGAATCAATATTACTAATTTGATTTTGCAAATATATAAATAATTTCAAAAATAATAATCAAGGAGAGTGGCACATACAAGTGGTAATTGAGCTTATTTCAGTTCCATAGCTATTGCTATTTTATTTATATTTTGACATTTTCATATATAATTAATTTCTGCAGTTACAAATAATTTAACATTAATTTGATTTAATGATTTAGATGCAAAAATGTATGTCCTAAAAGTTGGCTAAATATTTGTATAAAACAATCAGCTACGCGGGAAATTACAGGTGTAGATTATGCATCATTCATCATCAAAACTGGTTATGTAATGTAATTAATCTATCTGTATATTAAGTGAATGTGCAGATGTATGTCATAGGATGGCGCCAAAACCGCTGATTGTATTGAACTTAAATTTTAACATTAGCGACCTTCAGCATGAACAACAAAATTAAACAACTGCGTGGAACAAGCGAGAACAAGCAAAAACTACAACGTATAGTTGGAAAATCAGTTTAATATTATGAATAAAGTATTTATTTGTAAAATATGTTATCAAAATTAGAAAATATAACCGTATTTAATGATAATAATAACCCTTTCGTAAAAAATTAGCACAAAAGATAAGCCAAGTGATCGTTAAGCACGTGCATTTCAACAAAAGTTGAATTCAATAATTATTAATTAATTCATTGAATTGGGCAATTAGTAAAAACGGTATAAAATAAATTTTACTTATTGATTGCAAAAAAAAGAGTCAAATCATATTATTGCCTACAACTAACGTTGATATAAAAATAAATAAAAATTTAGCCCCTAGTAGGGATATATACTTCACGGGGTTGTCACCGGTGTCTACTAAAGCTGTTAATATCAGTGCCACAAATATTTTCTTGACATCAAAGCTGACAAAAAATATTTAAAGCACGTCGCTGTTTGCTCCGTCCAGTAAATATTCTCTTTAAGAATTAAATTTTGATTTTTTTTTATGAACTCTCTTATGAACTTTTGTAGGCAATAACATGCTATGTAATTTCAATAGACTCGCTTTTCTTATTGAATAAATAACTCGCCCTTTAACTAAATCAATGAAAATAAAAAAAGAATATCAATAAATACTTAAAAATAACAAAAAACATATTTATATTATTTAAAGATCAATTATATAATAGTTAAAAAGAATTTAACGAGGATCCTTTGAAAACCTGGTTAACTTTAGCGACCTCTATGATTTTTGCGGCATCAAAAAAGTTTTTTACAAAAGTTAATCAAAATATTTTTTAAAAAAATTTTAACATTTTTTTAACAAAAAAAATCCAAAAAATAGCAGCAGAAATATAAAAAAATATCCTTAGGACGAATTTGCGCGGTTCGGGGATTGAAAGAGAACCTTTTAGAAAATAATAGAAAAAAATGCAACTTAATAGTTTCTGTAATTTCAAATTCCTCATTGAATGGCCTATTACTGCAGAACTCTAGGAAGTAAATTGGCTTTACTACTCCATAAAAAATGACTGCTGTTGGGAAATAAAGTTTTACTCTCGTGTTTTGTATTTTTATTTTAAATTGCAATGTAAAGCGTAGAGTTTTTTTTTCTAATTATATTGAATTGTAATTTTAATTATAATTTCAATGTTTGTAAGTATACATACTGTTTATGTTGTTTATATTTATTATTATTAATTTATTTAATTATTAATTAGATGTCTACATTTTTATAACAAATCTAATATTTTGTATTTTTAAAAATGTATCATTACAGAAAATAGATAATATATTAATATTATTAACTATTATTATTACAAACATAAATATTATTAAATTAAACATCAAGAAACTTATAGAGAATTTAATATAATTTTTTCTAGAATACTAAAAAGATATTACAAACAAATAACTGCAACTAAGAAAGAATGTATTGAAGGGAATGAAAGGGAATAGAATAAATATGAGAATATAAAGTTATAAAAACACAAATTGCTTTAGTCGAATTTTGTAATTAAATTATAATTGGTTTTCAGCTTTCTCTGATATTTAAAATACAAACAAAAATAAATTAATAATAAATAAATACATGCAAATGACATGTTAAAAACAGAGCGTTACATGTTTTACATGTTTTTTACACGTCATTACCACGCATTTTAAATTTTCAAATAAAATAATGCTATGTCTGGTACTCAAGGATGCCTGTATATTTAATGGAAACTTTGTTGTATGTATGTATTAAGATATAATACCATATCTGTGGTATAATTTTTGTTCAATGTAATAGAAATATATTGCAAACTGAATAATAAATACTTGTATTTTTTTTATTTAATACAGTTATATTATATTCTTTTAAATATTATTGCTTCATTTAATGCAGTATATGCATAACGGATGTTAATTCAAATTTGTGATAATAGTTTAAAATAAAATCGCATAGTTGTCCAATCTGGTAGAGATTGCATAGTGTACGCAAGTCAGCGACAGCAGCATACCAAGGACCCTGCAGGTCCTGCTGGCAGGATCCCGCTAGTACGAAACCGCGCGCGAATACGTTAGCTGCGCGTTGTTCCTCGTCCGTAGAAGTCGCGTAATAGACGCGCGCTGCAAAAAGCATAATATTTTTTGGTCTAAATATAGAACATCACAATCTACTTTATCTCTGTGTGTTGTGTGTATAGTGATATG
>JARJEC010133476.1:0-16391 GCA_030264575.1 Tachinus sp. AB-2021 | reverse complement strand
GTAGCTTTTGATGTCTAAATTTTTAAATTTAAAAAAAGTGAATTCGGTGCCATTCGATTTTCCGTTACAACTATGGATAGTGAATAATTCGGGGAATTTAGTTATATTTTTGTCAATTAATTTTGGATGAATAAAATTTTGCGTGGAACCCGTATCTAATAAAATTTTAAATATAACTGAACTTAAATCTACCAACCTTTGCTTTTATACGGAGATTATCTTAAACGTACGTGCTTGGTAATTGATATCTTGTTTGTCGCGATTTGACCGTGACTGGTGGCAGACTGCAGCATCATCGAAAAAGATGATGATGTTGCTCAATTAATATTTTGTATACTGAGAGTTATATAACTTGTATATTGAACAAAATGAATGTCAGAAAAATAATACCACTGTGATATGAAAACGTTAGAGAAAGTAATTGAATTTGTGCTTCCTTATTCAACAGATTCGATACAATAACAAACTGATACTTGTAACACAGAAGACATATCTGTGCTTGTACATAATTTTACTTGCACGATTATTTGCAAACCCGTTTTCGCTGTTTTAGTGCAAGTTTATTCACTTTCAGTTTCCATTAACTCCTCAGTATCGTTTCCCACTTATCTTTCTCATCATATCCTAGCATATCCATTAGAACAATCGTCGATTGATGAAAACTTCATCCTTAAACTTATTGAAACTTTAGTAAAATCTATCTCCGTTCATTATCCGCTGGAAACTGGTTCCACATATCTCGTTCTGCTAATCTTAATTCTATTGTTTCAGTATCTAAAAATGAGTCAAGCACGGATTCGTCTTGATAGCTGGAATATCCAATCTGATTCACAAATAATGTTGTCGTTGTGAAACGTGGCTTTGGCCAAACAAATACAGAATCCCTCGATTTAACCATTTTCATAATGCTACAGAAGATGGATATAGAGGAGTTCCTTTTCTTTGCTAAATCTAAGAATCCTTCTTTTAATAGCTCCCTCAACGTGCAGTTTGTTCAATCGTGTACTTCAAATATTACTATTCTCTCTTGGTATTGTCCTTCTAACCTTCGGCAAATAGATACTTTTGGATTAAGTCCTTCCAGTCGTTGACTCCTCCATTTCTTATAGTCGGTGATTTTACCGCTCACCATCCTCTTTGGGGTCACCGGAATAACAATAGAAATAGCATTGAATTAGAAGCAGTCATTGGTGTTTTAGGCTCAGCTATTTTACATCATGGTTATCCTACAAATGTACATAATAATGTTATCGACTTAATTATTCATTGCTTTGCGTGATTTTGCAGCCAAGTGCAGTTATTCTACCTTGTGAGATTTTTTTAGCAGTGACCATTTTCCCATTGTCATGAATCTATATATATATATATATATCCCATACCTTCAACCAAGGGTCCCCACGTAATATTCTATTTAATTCCAAAAAGATTGTCTGGCTAAATTTCAGAGATAACCAACTTAAGGCTTGGGTGGTAGAGTCAGCTATAGCATCTTCACCGAAAACTTTATCAACGAAAAATGTTGTACCTATAGAACCATGTCCTTGGTGGGACCAGGAGTGTATTGAGGCAGTTAATAAGAGAAAGCGATTTTTGTCTATTTTCCTTCGTACAGGCAAACTTGAGCATCTTGTAGAGGTTAAAAGAGTGATTGCGTTGACAAATAAAATTTTATCTTTTAAAGCCTTCTGCAGCTCTTTGAACAGAAACTCTTTGCCATTTTATATTTGGTCGCTGGAGAGCCCCGACTTGAGAAAAGTTTTTATTTTTTCTGTGGTATCATCTTTCCTTATTTTAATCTAAAAGATTACATATTAAATGGAGTTTATACCGGTCAATGTAAAAGATTTTAATGTTTCTATTTAAAGCTGTTAGAATTGATTAATACTTATTCTATTGTATCGTTTTCAATTCCTATTAATAAAATATGCTTATTTTATATATTAATTCTCCTAAAATAAACAATAACAGTAAAAAATATGAATAAAATATTTAAAATTAGAGTTTATCGACACTGCTATTAATATGAATAAAGTGAACAATAATAAAGATAAATAAATAAAATCCGATATTGCAGAAAACTAATAAAAATACATGTGTATGTATATTATAATCATTAATTATAAGGAAGTAAAGCAATAATAAAAAAATGCATAATAATGATAAACGCATTATGCCGACAAATATAAAATTCATGTACAAATTACCAACCCTTTCGTAAGGCTCATTGCTCGTTGGTATCGAAGGGTCATTTTCGCAAATATTTTTTGCAATTTGAGATGCAGACATTAAAATTATAATAATATGTTTTTAAAAATGTATATAAATAATATTTATTTATATGCAATTATTAAAAATCACTTGTTTTTTTGTTTATTTCAAATCCTATTTGTTAATATACAAAATAAAACTAAATAATTCGGTTGAAAGTTCCGTTTAAATACGTGCCGATGCATGTAAATATTTAAATTGACGTCATGGCCGTGGGCTTCTGCGCATTCCTTAAAAACGGTAACCTGTATAATTTTAGTAACCTTACGTGTGAAGAAACTTTTAAGAATTTTAAGATTTAAAAATTCTCAATCATTGTTGATACCCCTGTATTAAATTGTTACAATTCAATAAAAACCAATTATGTATTTTTTTGCAATTTTGGTTGGTATAGACAACCTTATGAAAATATAAATGGTTGCCCCTAGTTTTAATAAAACAGACCGCATTATGTTTTGATTTGCGGCTAAAAAAAATGCAAATTAAGCTTATTAAAGAAAAATAGTTAATAGGAAGGAAAAATAAATTAACATTTCTATTTCACATCAAACTATTATATTGGCGTTGTTCCTACTTGCGTTTTACGAACTGATTCCGGATCATTTATGATTGTAAGTTCTGAAATATTTCGGGTCAGTAAGAAATCGAACCAGTGCGTCAACAAGTTCCGATTCTACTCGCAATAAAAATCCGAACTTTTGGTACCTGCTGACGCGCACAGGCAGGAACCATTGCCCAATTAGACAGTAGGCCGGTGCGGGTACTGCGTATGTGATGGAACAACTGACTTTTAGTTCAAAATTAATCAGAGTTGTCTTGGAACAAAAAACTCCGTTCTCGAACTGGTGGGGATCCTGTGTGTAGGAATGAAGTTATTATTTTTTCAGATTTAGAGCATAAGTGTTTGTGGACGCGCACTTGTATTAAACAATTTTTCATCAAATAATTCATATTATTTGAGAGCTATGTAATCAAAACGAAAGCAGTTTTATTTCTGCAATTAAATTTTCCCCTCTCTTAATTTATAATATCAATATTCATTTCCCCGCCACTGGTTCGAAGCACGCACTCGGCACGAACTTTTCAACGTGTTGTATATTACATTATATATTTTTTTATATATTTACGATAAGTTGGAAAATCAATAATTTTTCCATGATTTAAATATGATGAGGCATTTGCAAGTGTAGCATGAACACAGTAATTGGTTGAATGATCCAGTTGGAAGACAGGAACAGATGATTTCAGATAATTTAGTTATTTCAGATAAAGGTATTAAAGGTTAGAGTTTGCTGTCAGTGGCAAAAGTAGAAAGAAAGTGAACAACTGTTAACATTTCCCATGTAATAATGCATTACAAAACAATTCCAAACCAACTGTATATACAATTATAGTCCAGATATATCTATATTAAACAAAAAAGTACAATGTTATATAAATGTGATATATAAATTAGATTAGAAATTTTACAAATTGTTGGCAACATATTTCAATACATTAAAAAATGGATATAGCAAAATCTTTATTTCGTGATCATAGAGATCACGAGGGGTATGTAGGAAAAGCTGATAACAATGTAAGCTGATTATAACTTTAATTTTATCAATTTTAATTTAAATATTGATTATAGAAACGTGAATTTGAAATGGCAATCTCCGAATTAGAAGAAGAGGAAACATTTTGCGAGAATTATAATGAAAGTTTAAGTATGAACGATCTAACTCCCAGTCCGGGTGGCCCATTCTCAGCATTAACTGCGTCTATGTGGCCTCAGGATATTATGGCTAAAATTAATATTGTTCCAGATGATCCAAATTCACAACCAGAGTATAGGTAATTAATTAATTTCTAAGATTAAAAAAGAAAGTACCTGGATAAGTGCCCATCACACAAAATTGCACTTAGCATAAACATGCATCAAAAACTTGATTGTGCGAAAAAGAGGCATTCATGAATGTTGTGAAAGGGTTTGCATTGATTGTCTTAAAATATTTAAATTATTTATTATTAATTAGAATATTGTTTAATTCATTATTAATTTGTTTAGATTTGACGAGTTTGGTTTTCGTGTTGACGAAGAGGATGGTCCAGAACAAAATTCGAATAAGCTCCTTGGAATTCCGTTTGTTGAAAATCCACAAGATAGGTACATCGATTTTATTAGTTAATTATTTTTAGGTTATTGTTATATTTGTAGGTTGCAATGGGTCGCTCATTTGGAATTTTCGCACAATAAAGAAGTGTCCGATTTGACTTGGGATAAAGTGGAGGTGCGATTACCACGTACTGATCGGCTTAAAACGATGGTTCGTAATGGTATTCCACATTCTTTGAGACCGCAAATGTGGATGAGGATGTCTGGTAGGTGGCAAGAAAATTCTCCATATGTTTTGCTGGAATGTAGTTCCATTCTTTTGATAATGTTTAAAAAATGTGTACACACACATTTCTTTCAATTATCGTTATTGTTTTGTCGAGCAAAACTTGTTGTTATACTTTATATTAGATTCTGCTGTTTTCTCAAATACAACAAAAATTCTTTTTGAAAATATTGGAAAACTTTTAACACGTTCAATTCTCAATCATAAACACGTGTGTCTAATTTTAAAGTCTATTCTGGTTCATAATATCCTGATTGTTGAAAAATATTCTGAAAAGGCTGCGGAATTGTTATTCTGAAATGGGCATTGAACGTGTTGAAAAATGTCAAAATTGTGAAATAAAAAAAACAATTTGCGATTTATTTTACTACAAATTTTATGTCGCGGTGTTTGGAAGTGAACTGGCAACAAACATAGATTGTGCGATTTAACGTCTTAACTTTTTTCTTTGAGTGTATGATAAATTGTAAGTCTGTAAAAATAACGCAAACAATTGGTGCCTTCAAAGGCAACATAACAAACGTCATCCAGCAAATTTCAGATTTATGTGAGAAAGTTGTAGATAATTGGATTTTTCGAATACATGTAAAAAAATTATAATCAATGTATAATATAGTCAAAATGCTACTCTGTTATTAATTATAATGCTGGGAGTGTTAGTTCACTATTCAAAACTACTCCTTCAAAATATTTTTAATTTTGTAATCCACCTGCTTGCTTAGCTATGATGCTAGAAGTAATTGCAGAAGTGAATTACATAGAATTTCTTAAGATAATATAACAGTTTGAGTGACCTACCCATCCGCCCAAGTTTTTTAATATAAAATATTTTGGTAACAAATTAGTTGGGTGAGTTTAAACAAACACAACACTATTACATGTTAGAATAGCACTGAAAACTTATTTAATTAGTCTTTAATCTAACCTAAAGAATTTTTTCTATAATATTTTAGGTGCCTTACAAAAGAAGCAGCAATCGGAACTAAGTTATAAAGACATTGTCAAAATGTCAAGCAATGATTCATTAATGACATCAAAACAAATCGAAAAGGATTTATTACATACGATGCCGACAAATGCATGCTTTAGTAATATTAATAGTACTGGAATACCTAGACTAAGGAGGATTCTTAGAGGACTTGCTTGGCTTTATCCTGATATTGGGTAATTATATCAATCGTTATTGTAAAATATTAAATAATAACATATAATCAACTTCTTAAAGGTACTGTCAAGGTACAGGTATGATTGTAGCATCCTTGCTCCTTCTACTAGAAGAAGAAGACACATTTTGGATGATGGTTACAATAGTTGAAGATTTACTGCCTGCATCTTATTACAGTTCGACTTTAATTGGAATACAAGCCGATCAACGAGTATTACGTACTTTAATAACTAATTATTTACCAGATATAGATGAAACGTTGAAGAATCACGATATCGAATTATCGTTAATAACGATGCACTGGTTTTTGACTTTATTTGCAAGCGTTGTGCACATGAAAATATTATTACGAATATGGGACATGTTTTTCTTTAACGGATCATTAGTTTTATTTCAAATCACTTTGGGTATGTTAAAAATGAAGGAACCGCAATTAAAGAATTTAGAGAATTCTGCTCAAATTTTTAATGCATTATCCGATATACCTGGTGATATTGACGATGTGGATAAATTATTGGAGGTTAGTTTTATTAACAATTTATATTTATAGTGTATGTATTTAACACGTTTATATCCAATTCACATTCACAACTTCGCAGCCATAACATCCTCCTTTTTTCATAATCGAGGTCATGACATGGTGAAGCAAATTAAAAAAATAAATTACAAACTCTGTGTGGCAGATGATCTTTCACTTGTGTTTCTTGAATGAATGTGTACGTTAGCGTTATATTTTGTTTCGCAGTTTCACTTTTTCATCGAACTTCTAAGATCATAGTAGATTTAACGACATTCTGGAATTGTAATGTGCAACTTTTTATCTATCTCTTAACCCTCTAATGCATATCGGTGTTCATTGTTAGCACTATTGCAGTCATAATTCTTTTTTTGTTTTGTTGTTATTCTGCATGACCTTATGTTTAGGTTGATTTCCTTTTATGCAATTTTTGTAAATATTTTTTTTGTTCTTACGCGGAAATCAATTGAATTTTGAATTTTATAAGAAATGGTGTAAAAATAGTTGCGATAAAAAACAGGTTTTATAAAAATGAATAAATTATATTTGTTAACAACAAATTGAGCTGGAAAAATTATTGGTAGGTACCCTATGCCTTACATTGTATATATTTTTTCATTAGATGTCTCCAAAATAAGAATGAAATAGAACTACTCCAATAATGCGCAACCGTCTTAAGGTGGACTTGTGCACTAAAAGGCCGCCAAATATGTTGAACTCGAATTTTCTATTTATTGCATTTGTTTGACTTTTTATGAATATACAATAGTATATTTTAATAAAAATATTAAATTAACAATAAAATATTGTTTACTAATGGCTCATCAACAACAATTTTATAAATTGTCCAAACTGACGAATAGAAACATGCTAGAATTATTGGAATCTATCTCCAATGCTGTTGAAGAACTAGTGATGAGGAAAGATGGAGCATCTTCATATCATTGTATCTGTATCAATATTCAAGAATCTTAAGATTTCAAAGTCCCACCCCTTTCCTGGTAGGGGGGTGAGAAAATTTCATACAATCGAATGTTTCCTTCAAAACCATTACAATTTTGTTTGAAACATTTTTTGTACAATTCATATTTCGCAAGATATTTCATTGAATAAATTAAAATGGGTCATCAAAACTATCTAACTGCATAGGTCCAATAGGCGGTCATCTTTTCTTGTCCCACATCTGCATTTTAAAACGGAAATTCTGTTTTTTGTGACAAAATGATTTCATTTTATAACCTTTTGTAGTAATTTATCAGTAAAATTGAAAGTCCAAATATAATTTTTACCAGTTTTATATATCTGCAGGTTGCTACTTTATATTTCAATTTCAATTATAAATTATTTACATAATATTTATGTTAATTATATAAATATTTTATAATTAAAATTGAAATATTAAGGTGGCTGTGATACTATGAAGTTGGCTTTGTTAAAATAAAAATTTGAAGCATGAAATTTATAATTGAACATAACCTCAAATTTAATAGTTTTATTAATTGCTTTAGTAAAATTTCAAATATAATTAGTATGTATTATAAAATTAAAATTATAGGTATCCTTGGAAGTATCAAACTCATTAAATGAGGTTATGATTGAGACATATCGTAGAAGACATTTAGCATATTTAATGGCGGACCAAGGTGCATTAGTTGGGAATCCTGAAGCCGCACCTAATTTACCCAAACAACACTTAGCTAGGAGACAAATAAAAAAATCGAAATCAGTTATACAATTATTATTATTTAACGAGAATGGCGAAGATGATATAAAATGTAAAAACATCAAACAAACGGAAATATTAGTTGATTTAAGAGAGGCTACATTACAGGTAAATTTAACTCAATACTTTATTATGTATTTATTACCTTTTATGGTTTTTAGATTGCTCGGCATTTTCTGCAGGTTGATCCTAAATTAACTTCTGAAATTTCACTCCTGGCCGACTATTCAATGGAAAGTCATGCTGCCGATCATACAAATTACATAAATGTTTCTAAGAATCGAAAAAGAAGAGCTAAAGCTTTATTAGGTAATTTTGAATGCAATTATTGTGTGTCCTTGCTAATTTTTCTTTTTAGATTTCGAGCGGCATGATGATGATGAGTTAGGATTTCGAAAAAATGATATCATCACGATTATAAGTCAAAAAGATGAACATTGTTGGATTGGAGAATTGAATGGTTTGAGAGGTAAAATGCTTTATAATTTAAAGTTTCGCAAATAAAATTGAAACTTTTTATTTACATCAATAAAATTATATATCTGATGGACATTTTTAGAAAATATTTTTAATAAACATTCACTTACTTTATATTGAGAAAGTAAATAAAATCATATTTGCAACTGCATCGGGTTATGTCACAATTAATTCAAACAGGAGTCTGCTGGATCTGCATTTATTATATTGAAATTAACACAAGAATTGAGACAGATGTAGTGAGTCTACCTCCATTAGCCTGCCATATTTGCAACACAGCTAACTACAGCTTTATTAAGTCTGCCATTGTTATCAATCTGGATTTATTTCACTTCTATCGAATCCCATCTAATCGATTTAGTGGATTGACCTTGACATGTCTACAATTATAATTTCTAGATTGCATGTTTATATTAGCATTTATTATAGGATCCAATCAATCTGACGGAAAGCAAACTGTCAATATTGGAGTAATTGTTCTAAACTATTCAGTGTATTGTTGTCAAATTTTTTATATTAAGAAAGATGTATTTGCAAATGCAGTTGATTGAATTTTATTAAATATTGGATGGATTTGTTATTCTTCCTTCCTTTATTAAAAGCGTATTTTTGGAAAATATATTTAATAAAAATTGTTGCAACTCGAACAACAATTTAATGTCTGTATATTGTTGTCAAAGGTCTTGCATTAACAAAAATAGATTTACGAATTCATTTGATTGTGTTTTATTAAATTTTGAATGGAAATTAAAATATCAACTTACTACTAATAATAGTATCTTCTCGGAAAATATTTTTAATTCAAATTGTCGCCAACTACTCAGACACCAATTTCGGTTCTGTATATTGTTGTCAAATTTCTTGTATTAATAAAGATATATTGATAAATTCATTCAGTTGAATCTAGTTACATGCTAACAATTTTCAGGATGGTTTCCGGCAAAATTTGTGGAATTACTAGATGAACGAAGCAAACAATACAGTTGTGCAGGAGATGATAGCATATCAGAAACAGTAACAGATTTAGTTAGAGGATCATTATGCCCTGTTGTTAAACAAGTTTTGGAGCATGGCATGAGAAGACCGAATTTCTTAGGTGGGCCATGTCATCCGTGGCTTTTCATCGAAGAAGCTGCTACCAAAGAAGTGGAACGTGATTTTAATTCAGTTTACAGCAGACTTGTATTATGCAAAACGTATCGGTTAGATGAGGATGGCAAAGTGTTAACACCTGAAGAGGTAATATAAAAGAATGTATTCAATTTTTCTTTCATTTTTATAGGGTATGTGTTTAAATAAGCTTCATTTTGACATAATAACTCACTTTTTCTTTTTTCCCCTGAGGTGGTTCATCAAGCGTCCTTGCACTGCGGTCCTGAGTATCAGTTAATTGTGTTTTAAAGTAATTGCAAAGAAACATAACCTCATATTTGTACACATCATTGCTATAACTTACTCTCATAACATTTATAGGCTTATTTTCATTAATATTTTCTTGAAACTGAAGCTGTTGTCAACATTTTCTGTCTTTTTTTGAACGTATAGTGAATTTATATTCAACATTTTGTAACGTATTTTTAGCTTTCTCTACTTTTTTTTATGTTTTCTATATTTGGTAACATTTATTGATATTTTACAATATTAGTTGACTTCATTTCAAAATTTCCTGTTATTTTCTCCGAGTATTGAGAATAGTTTTGTTTGTTTGTGTGTTCGGGACTGTTCCAAGTATCTACTGGCATTTGTTTGTTTGCATTAAATGGACTACGGAATTTGTTTGTTTGTGTGCTACGAACATGAACTTTTCACTTCTCTCGAGCATAAGTAAACAGTGTAGTAAGTTAGAGGAGTTTGAATTAACACGCCAAAATTTAAAATTATTTCTTAAATGTGTATTTTATTATCAAATATGTTATTACAACTTGAATTTTACTATTAACATCATATGTATAAATCACGTAATCTTTTTACCTTACAGTATTCTGAATAAAAATAAAGAAATTTGCCAAATTATAATTGTAGCTTAACTCTTGCTTAATTTCTGTTTGTTAGTACAGATAAGTTCATGAGAACTATCTTGAACTGTGACATCACACGAAACTTGCTCAGAGCAGACAACAAACATTTTATGATTTTTTTTTCTAAAAGTCACGTCTATTCTTTGTTATTCGTAACATTTTCTAGACAACAGTTTTTCAGCTTTTCTTGGCATTGTCATTATGAACTTTTTTTCAAAAGTGCGAGGTAATGTTACTATTTCAGTTTTAAACTATTTTAATGTTGTACAAAATGTAAATTAAATAAATTTAAATTATAAATCCACTTTTAGTTGCTTTATCGTTGCGTGCAAGCAATAAATTTGTCGCATGACAATGCGCACGCTCAAATGGATGTGAAATTGCGTAGCCTTATTTGTCTGGGATTAAACGAACAAGTGCTTCATCTTTGGTTGGAGGTGTTGTGTTCCTGTAGTGACATTGTTCAAAAATGGTAAGGAAAAATATTATGGATGAAAATGTGATAATAATGTTATATTTTAAGGTATCATCCATGGTCATTTGTATATAGTCCTGGTTGGGTCCAAATAAAATGTGATCTTCGAATACTATCTCAGTTATCGTTTAGTTTAAATCCTGATTGGGAACTGCCTGTAAGGAAGGAAACAAATAACCAACCTTTAAAAGATGGTGTTCGTGATATGTTGGTTAAACACCACCTATTCAGTTGGGACATTTAATTCAAAAAGTATTAATCAAAATTATTTTCAGCCCAATAATGTTTTTTACATTCTATAACTTTTTTATTGTAGTTATATACAAAATATATAAATAATTTAAATAATGCTCTGTCCATTGTGATGCCTTTTGTATAGTGCATAGGAAAGAAAAATAATACATTTCAATACAAAACCAGAAAGAACCTCCATTTTCAATGGACGTCATTTATTTTTGTTAATATTTATTTCAGAATTATTTGTACAGAAGTCCTGTTGTACATAATAATATACTTGGATGTACTTATTATCAATTTGCACCCTGATTGTAGAATTCAAATTTATGTTTATTAACTACATATATTTTTATGAATAAATAATGTTCACTAAGTTTAAATGATATTTCTCCATTTTATGCCGAAATTCCTTAATTGTTTTTATTCAGAATGATTGGCACAACTCGTTAAAAATAATAGGCTAGTTTTTGGGACATGTGCAAGGTAGTTAACTATTGCATTTTTACAAGTTTGTGGTTATTTAGGCGAAGTGTTAAGTCATTCATACACATTATCAATGTTTGCTGGTCCTATCTAGTTAACCTGCTCATGAGGTAGGTTGCACGTTGTTAGTGGATTTAGAGAGTGGGGGTATTTGACTGATCGAACCACATCAAACTACAAGTAACTATAGTATGCCGCAAAAACTCTACTAATGAATAATGTTACATTGCTTACATACTTTAATGATTTTTGGTTATTTTAATTTGGAATGGTTGCAAACCTGCCAATAATACAAATAATAAGAGATGGAAAATAATGACCAATTTTTTCATTCACACATAATTGCAAATTTTTCCGTGGTTATTTCAAATTTCGTATTGCAATCCACAAAATGGCTGATTCTTCAGTCCAACAGCTAAAGTTTTCCATAAATGCTTTTTTTTAGAATGCGTGGTATTGGTAAAGGCTTTTGTCCCAAAATGTCCACCAGTTGATAACAATGCTGCTCTACAATGATGTAAGTAATCTTTTACTTTATTTATGTTTGCATATTTCTCTAATTTAGTTTAAATTTATTTGTTGTATAAAATGTATATGTTTATACATATGAACAGCATTTATAAATTATTATATATTACTATTTTGTTGCCAGAATTAATTCAAGCAGTAATGTGACATTTATAGGTTATAGTCATTGATGCTGTATATAGGTGGCACTGTTCAATGAAAATATTATACCGATATTTAAATGTTATATTATTTCTTGAGTTAATGTTTTGGTACAATGTTAAATTAAACTAAAAAAAATTGGCATTAACTTTGCTGTGTCATGTATAGATTTTTTCTGAGAATCGAGTGACGTGGAGCATACTATTTCAGATACATTGTATTTGAACTGGATTAGGAAAACGAAGTCCAAATTACAAGGTACATAATGTAAAATTTAACTTTTAATTTTATCCGGACTACTTGAACATGCACATTAGCAAAGGTTTTCTGTATTATTATTATTTTAATTTGAATGTGTGTAAAATGATTTATATTATAATTTTTAATTTATTTTTATTTCAGATAACATTTTCTTTCCAAACTTTTAACATTTAACATATATTACACTGAATCTTTGTTATTGTGCTGATAATAGCACAATAACAAAGATTTAATTTAATTTACACTGTACTAAACAAAAGAACAAGAAGTACGATTGTAATACTTTCCATAAATCACCATCATCGCAAATATGATCTACATCAACATTACCGTTCTTTATATTCCTTAACAACACCTTTTTAGTAACATTATAAAGTTTAATATCTTTCTTATTGTCAATCTTGGCATATTCCCCAATAATTTTTCGTAAAATTAAATCAACATGATGTATTCTAGATATGTTAGTTAAAATGGGTTCTTTATTAACAGATTGCTTTAAAGGATTTTGAAACACTGATGACAAACACAGATTTAACTCATCAATATTTTCAAATTTGAAATTCGAATTAATTACAAAAACATCATCAGCTGGCACCTCTAATTTCTTATACATGTCAACAATTATATCTGAAGGAACATTATTGCTACGGTTTACATTCCGGATTAAAGCAGTTTGCAAATCCACCTGGAAATAAATTTGATAAAATCCAAGATTATAACGTTTGCATAAATTAATATATTGCTTCCGCATACTTTTATAATACATATTATCATCGATTACTATTAAATATTTACAATTACCTAAAAGACAATCTTGTATTAAATAATCTACATGTTGAAAAATTAATTTACGCGATAATGATGTAAAATCTTCCACTAAATCATCATAATGAATTAATTTTAATTTAATATTGTCACCGAGTTTTAAGTGGTTTCTACAAAATGTTGTTTTACCAGCTGCTGGAATCCCTACTAATAAAACAACACACGTGTTCGTTTCACCCATTGAGAAATAAAATAAACTTCAATCGGGTTAATTTGATCAGTTTAATTAAGCAGTTGTTTCGGGTACTGCAGCTTCTGAAACAGCTTCTATCGATGCTGTAGTTTCTTTTTCAATTTGTTGCTGTTCTAATTCATTCTGGCGACTCTTCATTAATTTTGCTTGTATTTCAGCATATATATGTATCGATCGATTATTGAACATTATTAATTTATGTGCGCACTTTTCAACACAGGCAATTTCATGTGGTTCCAATTCTCTTCTTTTGAAACTATCTATGCAATGAGAGAAGCAGGTTTGTGACATCAAATTGTAGAATTCTAGAAAATCTTTAAACTGGAATTAAATGTTTTGCTTTATGTACCTTGCTTTTGTTTTTAGTTAACTTACAGTGCGAATGTTGTGTTCCATTTTTCGATTTACAGTTCGATATATTATTTTTGTCTAACCTCAAAATTCAAGAACATGTGATAATAATAAGCTCAGATCATACAATAATCAGTAATGCCATAGATAACCTAGACTATAGTGTAATGCAAAAAGGATAATTTTCAACAATCATGCGCAGTTTAATATTAAAAAATACAGCTGATTTCAATTGTATACCGTTTTCGATATACACACAAATTCTTCCCGGCGCTGGCCAAGGGCGCATTTATCGCAGCGGCGGGAAATTGAAATTTCTATAGGTTTACACTGAAATAGTAAATTCAATCAAATCTAATTTATATACAACAGAACATACACATTTTAATATATTAATTTAAAATTGAATATGAATGTTCTTCAAGTATAGTAAAAATAATAAAAAATCATTAAATAACAATCATGCATATAATATTATTATTAGGTGATCTATGGTTCAAGATCAGTGTTTGGCTGGACCGAGTTAATTGAGTTAAAGTAGCTCGTAAATAGTAAATTAAAACGTGTCTCGTGGTAAATCGAACACGTTGGCATGATAATAACTAAAGTTGAGTTTAATCACTTTAATCAAAGACTATATAGTATACTTTATTATTTATTATTATGTAATCTTTTGTTAAATTTAGTATCAACGATGCGGTTTCATAAGAAGATTATCTATGGTTAAAATGTTGTGGTCAAGCTAGCCAAACATTCTTAAAAAGTTAGCTGGAGTAGAAGTCGGTGTAATTGATAGTAATATCATTACAGCACCATGCCTTTTCTGTCCAAACTTAGCAATGCAATCACAACGGCCTGTTTGTTCGAAGTACTAACATGACTGAGTATCTAGCAGTAATAAATTAGTTAATCTCACTCCCTCAAACTATACAAAAGAGACTTGATGTGCATTGTTGTATAAAGAGAACTCTGAGAATCTGAAAAATCACTGCTTTAGTTCATTTATGCTCAAAAATCAAGGACAATGTTCAATACATAGATAGCATAGACTTGTTTGTAAATATTGATTAGAAAACGGGACAGTTTTACCCGTTTTACCGGCTTCTTTTAAATCCATAGACGATACAAATACTCCATATGCCGAGAAGACAAAAAGACAAAAATGTGTCATGGACCAAAGACGTCATTTAGAAACGTTAAATTGTCGTAACTTAAGAACATGAAACAGACGTCACTTATTGGGGTAATATAGACGTGCTTTTCAATAAACTTTTATCAATACTTGAATGGGTAGTGGGCTGACGATAGGACAATCGGTTGTTTGTTATTAAAAGATTACAATTATTTTAGCTTACGTTTCGGAATTCTGCCTTCTTTCTCAGTCCTGCCAGGCAGAAGGAACGTGCTGTAAAATAAATGTAATTTTATAAATAACAAACAACCGATTGTTCTATTCTCAGCCCACTACCCACTCCAATATCTAAAAAGACATTGCATCTAATAATCTTATCAATACTTTGAAGCAATAAAAGGTTGATCATTAATCACCAATAATTATAAATGTTGAGCAAAACGATTAATTAATAAATAAATATTAAACAGATACATATGATAGCAAGATTTGTAAAATAATAAATAAAAAAACTATTTAGAAAATAATAAACCAATACAACAAAAAGACTTTAAATAAATATTAAGATGATACAGATGATAGCAAGAAGATGTATAAAATAATAAATATACTATTTAGAAAATAACAAAGCAATACGACACACATTTAAAATAATAAATAAATAAGCTACTTTGAAAAAAACAAACATGTAGGACAAAAATAAATTAATTAAGCAGAAAACATAAGAATCATACTAATTATAAATAATAGTGAAGTACTTAAAAATAATAATACAATTAACAAATAGATGTAATGTTTCTGTAGAATTACTTTAAACCTTCACAATGTAGTGGTTATGTTTGCAATAAGAAGGTTTGTTTTTTCTTAAAAAAATCAAATGGGTGCGATCAAGAGCTCAGTTCACGTCTGGCAACCCCGTTTAAACTGGAAAATATAATATTCATATACAACGTTAACAATATTTTATTATTGTTAATTTTGTTTATATTTTAGTTTACTAAACAGTCCGGAAAAATATTGTAATCGGCACATGTTTTTTTTTTTTTTTTTTGTATTGGTGGTCGGATGGCTATTTCCGCCTTTCTGCACTGCGACCTGCGTAGGTCTATTGTGCACTACCCTGCTGTTATTCTACCAGGAATTTCACTTCTCGGGAGAAGTGTTGAATTTCCTGTAGAGGCCTATTTCTCAGTTCCAGAGAGGTTAGAGTCTCCGC
>JARJEC010133429.1:0-11170 GCA_030264575.1 Tachinus sp. AB-2021 | reverse complement strand
TCGTCACGAGAGTGCACAAGTTTGCGTCGCGGCGGTCGAAACGCAGATGATAACATCGCCTGCAAACGCTCCAGCTAAACTGAGAGTGAGCGCATGAATTTTCACGCATCTCGTCGTCGACGATTCTTTTTATGAGAATGTATTAAATCGAGGATCATACATTTTTATGGAATAATATTTAGATTTTATGTGTGAATGTTTAGGCTAGTGCAAAATCTTGTTTTGATAATGATTTTTTAAAATTTATGTCAACACTTACTTCAAAATGTTTATTAATAGAATGTATATGAATCATTAAAATATGTCAATGTATTTTAAGATAAAGGTAAAAATGTTTTATTTATCACGTATATACCTTGGTAAAATACAAGAAAATAAACCATTTTTATTAAATTTTTTACTGGGAAATTCTTTGTTTCGATGATCTCCGATCCTTGCAATTATTTTATTTTGCTGTCAGTGTAAGATTGGGTAAATTTATAGAAAATATAGAACGCCGGTTCTCGGTGATTGAACGGTATTGGTTCATTGGACGCTAAGAGTTATTTCACAATATCATTAATATCATTTAATAGAAGATTTTGTACAATAGGAATTGCAATATTGGATATTTGAACTTATTTAGTTTTGCGCTATGGGATATACAAAAATTGGAGTTAATTAATTAATTAAATTAAATTAAATATACACTTTTACAGAAAAACAAAAACCTAATGTTTTCTATTTACTTTGATGTTAGAAAATTTTCCATTGCTTTAGATAACCTGCTACTACAATCTAATTTAACTAAAATAACAGTTATATGTCTTTCTGTTTTTGTACAGTTTATTTTTTATGGATATACCTAGTTTTCTTACTCAACTAAGAACTTATAGTTTTTTAATTTATATGTATATTATTGGTATGATTTAAAAAAGAATACACAAAAAACATTTGAAGTAAAAGTCAACTAAGTGGTTGTCGAATAAGACTCATTTTGTGGTATTTTTGTTAGTTTTTGGCATTGTCACAACATTTTTAAATATCTTTATAGAACTTTTTAGCGTTTACTAAATGGAGTTTGGGGTCTCTTTTCAACTGATTTTTATTTTTTTTCTTTTTGAGTACCAGAAATTTTTAAAATTATAACAAGTATTACAAACGTCAGTTTTAGGCTTTCCAAATGATAAATTAAAGCTTTTATTCAAAATATTGGTATAATACTTACAAGTTACTTTGAACTTGGTGTTATTATTTTCTCTAAATATTGCTTACTTTTTAGGTTCAACATATAGCTGCGACACTTTTGAATAGTTAAAAAAATGAGAAAGATATTTTTGTAGTTATATTTCTTGTGTAATATGATACACGAATTGAGCATCGGAAATGTCATTGGTCAATATCTTTTTATTAAATCCAGTTGTCTCCTAGAATTAAAAAAATAACAATGATGTTTTGTGCCTACAAGATTAAAAATAATATTACGTTTTAATCTTAGTAATTGATATTAGTTTAAAAAGATAAACACAATTTTTGGAGCGCAAGTCATTTTTTTGTATGTGCAGCTTAACATTTTTTTACCATTTTTGTGTACACTTAATGTGACACTTGCTATGATAGTTTTTTTTGTGCTGAAATATTTTAGCAATTATATGAAATGTTTTACCTTCCTCTTGGTTCGATTTTTGTGCTTCTTGTTTCGTTAAGTGTTTATTTTTTTTCTTTTTAGATTTTGCTTAGAAACTATTATTACCATTGCCATTATCATTGCTAAGTTTAGAATTGACAAAACTATTAATATTATTTAAAGTATTTGTTGGATATTTTGTTTCTAGGTTATAATTATGTATAATATCCCAAGTCTTTCTATTTGAGAATAAAATACAAAATAATACCTTTTATTCAGAATCAATCGATTTCTACAAGTCTTAAAGTATTGCCAAAATCAAAATTTTAGATTTTATAGATATTTGAAATTAGAGATCAGAATAATGGTGTTAGTGTTACCGTATTACATAGTGTGAATATAAAGAATGACTTAAGAACAAATTTAGTTCCGACTATAAAATATTTGGAAACACTTAGGGTAATAAGTAGGTAGACAGAAAATGATAATAGAAAAAATAATTTTAAATGTAAGATCCCTATGTACAATAAGCTCGCAAGGTGAGTATGTCTATGTAAAATTTTCTAAATGTTAGCATTATTTTGTAATATTATCATTTAATATGTTGGCTCAAAACGTAACTGGCAACAAATGTAATACAACATCAAACTGATTGGCCTGTAATAACTTTGTATAAATAAAATGATTTATTAGATCAAATTATTTTGACATCGTCCAATTAACCAACCGCTTCTTTAGAATTATTAAAATTAAATTTGATTATAAAATGTACATATTATTATACATAAACTTTTATACTATATTATAAAATAATCTAAACCTACATTAATTAACATACTGCAAACTTATTATACATACAAAATACAACCAATAATAAATATAATGTAGAACTTTGTAATTATTCACTTGGCATACATTTTTAATCTATATCTCTATTGTAAATGCTCTTTGATGTTATACACAAAGAATGTCATATATAACTCTCATTTGTTATTTTAAAGCCGTTTAATAAATCTCTGGAGTGTGTTTAAATTGCCAAATAATCTTACACCCCCAAGGGAACTTTTAATATTAGCTATTAGGGTGTACAGCTAACATCGTATTCCGTCGTTGCGCATTCATTAAATTAAGGTTATATATTTATATTATCTCCAATTTAATATATTATATATAACAAAATCCTCTGCCCCATATTTATGTTTAGTGTGTGATAAGATTTATTGTATTCAAGATAACAAATAAATACTAATAATACAATATTCATATAGCATTGGTTAATAGTATATTATTTATCGAGCATATTATTACACATGCTATAAGTAATGAAGATAAAGTTTATATAATTACCCCTGTTCATTAGTGTTATTATGTGCAACTGACTTGCACATTTTTCATGTATTTGACATACACTATTTTAACTACAACTTTAATTGGAAGTTTTAAAATACAAACTTTTTTTAATACTATATACATATAAATAAAATATTTTATTTTTACTTTATGTATTATTTTTTATTTTAGGTTAATTTTAATTAATGTAAACATTTAAATTTTTGGCAACCATATCAGAAGACAGTGTGTCAAGCACAGCGTTCCGAACCGCGATTATTGCCTCTTTTCGAATAGATCATACCGACAAGCCTGAATCGACCTTCGGTAGGAGTGGCAGGTTGCAGGAATCCAACAACAAACCTTTTGAACTATAGCCGATGCTTCTGCCGTTCATTTAAAGAAACGTTTTAATTGTGCAATTAAATAAATTATTCTCTAGATTCAATTTTATTCAATTATATTTTAGGATAATTTCCATTTGGCTCAGAAGCTATTTTTTAACTCTATTAAGTTTTAGATCTACAGTACTTGCTTAATCTATATATATTTTATCAGACGTGTTTTGGTATTAATATTGTTAATTGGGTATTTTATAGTAAGATATTTAAGTCAACTACAAATTGGTACTTTTAGCACGATATTGAGAAAATAAGATGGCCAAATGACGTTTTGGCATCCGGTGGATACTAAAATTTGATAAAAAAATTCCCCACCCGCATATTGATTAAACAATTTATTGAGCTTGGTATAATGAAGTTTGGCAGTACAAGTATAAAAAAAAACTTGTTAAGATATAGGATATAACAACTGATTACTGCACACATCTAATGCTGACAATACTGGTTGTCAAGTGCAATTCTGCAAATACAATTATTTACCATAGACAAACAATTGATAGCAAAGACAGTTCTTCCGGTATCCAGTACTAAAAACAATTTTACTCTTTATGTGGATAAGACTTTCAATCGTTATGTGTAGTGTGAACTATAATCTAATAACTAGTATAACCCTTCTTTGTTTATGCTATTGAAGATACGCACTTGAGCACTATAAAATATTACTCAAATCAATTTTAACTGGCAAACATGAATTTTATTAAGCTAATGATAAGATCTTCTATCACCGGCAAATACTTGCATTTCTTTATCAAACAAAAATAAATATAATTTATGCTGATTTATTTATTTAATTGCTACTCGACCAGTTTTGGTTTAAGCCATCATCAGTAGTACCTCAAGTATACATAAAAAGTCAGTTTTCATTCATTGATCATTTCTGGTTGGCAATCTGTAAGAAAATTGGATTGAACAAAGCCAATTGAGTTCTGTCTACGGTCCTCGGAACTACCTATTTTTTTTGTCAGAAACTGTGAAAGATTAAGTCAGTCAACGTAAACGACGTACGCTGGCAGATATTTGTCTGAAAATTTCAGCAGAAATGCAGCAATCGCTATTGAAACATTAATGTAGGTCATTGCGGAAATTGCACGTCGCCTCGTTCAGTTATGCGTCAGCCCATTAACGGCCAACATTAAGAACATTTACAGTAACCATGTTACTTAATTTAGGAGAGTGCAACTAGTATTTAAATATAAAATAACTGCGTAATATATAGTTTTTGTTCTTTGAAGTGTAAATACAATCTTTGGGAAAAACAATTTTTTTTATGTTTGCACTTGATCTAGTAAGATTTTAAATCACCTTTTGCCACTTTTATTTAAGTAAGCGTTTTGGAGGATATTGCATTAAGGCAATAGACAATAATCTAAAACTACAGTTGGTTTTGTAAAATATAAACTTACTAACTAATTCTTTATGGAGATTTCCATTGATTTCTATTTCTATAAAAGTTTTGAAAATTATAAATTTAGAAACATCGTTTTATTATTGCGTGGTTTTATTTTAACCTTATAAATAATTTTGTAAAGATAGAATAGTTTTATTTGCTTAAAATAATTTTTTACTTAAGTAACAATACCAGATAAATAATTAAGTTTTGGCCAAAGGTTGGAACATTATTAATATTTCGTGCATGTTGTTTACATTTCTAAATTCTTTAATAATCGTTTTGTTTTGTTAAATAACTGTTTTTTATTACTTTTGCTAAACACATTGATGTTCTGGTAAAATTTGTTATATTGATACTTTTAAACAGATTTAAATTTAAAATAAAAGCTCTTGTCAAGCAGATTATTGAACCAGTATATAGGTTGTCAAAAAAAATATCTAAAATTCATTTATCTCGCAATTTCTCATCATTTGTATGAGAGGTGCAGCAGCTTTTTCATATAATTTCTGATTGGTCCAGTTTACTTAACGTTTTTTTCCTTGATAAATTTTAAAATTTATAAGATATCCACTGTGTTTTGCTTTCAAAATTTATATCCAAGTTTTAATGATTTGCCATCATATAGATTACTTTGCTAGGGTATAAAATGTTACAAAAACTTAATTGTTAATGCATTTGCGGCTTAATTTTATACATTCTATCTACAAAACCAATTACTGCGTTGTTGTTGAAATGAATAATATGAAATATTTGACAAAATTTGTTCCTTCCGTAGCTTCTACAACTTGCTCATTTCTTATGTTTTTTGCTATTAAATCATCTTTGTTGATAAACTGATCTATTGAGCCATTTTACTACAGTACAATAATATTTTACATTATTGAATTATTGTACTGTTAATATATTATTATACAAATGTTGCTATAATAGCAATAGTAAAATTTTAAATAAATGTGATCTTCTATTTTAAGGGTATTCTCTCAATTTATCTCTCAATTTAAAAAAAAAACGTAACTGTTAGTCTATTGTTAGTGTGCGAGAATGAGAATTAACAGTTTTTGATGCAAAACTTTAAATCCGAGATTCGGTTAACTGAAATGCCCCAAGATGGAGTTCCTACTTGGACAAAAAACGTGTCTTCTGATGTTTCATTTAATGCAGTCATTATTTAATAAAATATTTCTAGAGCGCAGTCGTAACATGTTATTTATTACATATCGCTACAATCATATTTTTTGTTTTATCAAACACTTAGTGAGTTATAGAGTAATAAAGTTAAGCTATATTCATGTAACATTTAAACAAAAAAAGACATAATTATAAACAAAAATATATTCAATGGCGCTGTAATACATGATTTTCTTAATATAAGCGTATCTTGTTTTACTGTAAGTGTGTATTAAGGTCATATAACGCTATTTATCAATGTTGTGATTATTCTTATTGAATATTCTAATTTTGGGATTTACTTATGAAATAAATGGTAATATTATAATTTAATGCATTTGGCAGAATCTATTTTGCTATTTTTTAATATGTAGACATCTATGGTATGGCTCTGTGGTCCGGGTTATAAAGAAATTGACTGTCACACCGCGCGTAAAGGTGACTGCGTCAGTACGTGCGCGAGGCACTACGGCTTGCAAGCTGTCCTGTCTGTGTGTCACGCTGGCTTCATATGTAGTATATATGCATAAACTTTTTGATAAACTTTTTTAAAAACTCTTTACTTGTAACACTATTGCACTATTTGATCGTATACATACACTTTTGACGCGGAGCAGAAACACAAACTTTTATTATTCTCTAATTTAAAATTTTAAAAACGTAATAATAAGTTTACCAGATTTTTTGGCGATTACTGTTGATTGAAAAATAAAATCGGATTGAACACGCTTTTAACGTTATAAAATAAATAAATTTTCTTTCATTATAGAGTAAGATTAAAATTAGCATTTTTAAAAATACATAATTGTGTGTACAATAATAATATTAATTAATTTACAATAATCAACTCGGTGTAGTAATTGAGTAGGTGTAGTAATGGAGTAGGCGTAGAATCAACCTATTTGTGGTACATATGTAACTTTGTAAACAGAAGAGGTCTGGTATAAATGTTATAATTCATGATTTAGTAAATTTGTTTTGCGTTCTGGATTATAATCATATATGGAATTAGTTGAAAATTAATTATTTGTAATTTCAATAAAGCACAATGGAGTTTTAACAATTATCAGCCTTAACAATCAAATAATTAATTATTTATTTTATATAAATATACATAAAATGGCATACACACACAAATCTGTGTTGTAAAATTATTTCTGGATTCGGTTTGTTCTATATGTATGTTTAATATGTATATGTATTTAACATACATAATTTTAATATTTTGTAGTTTCTAATCGCTACTTGTACCATATGAAATAAAATTTATGTATTTGTATAAAATGATTTGTGCAGTATAACATTAGAGGAGTGTTGATCCTCCTAGTTCATGTTACTCAATTGCAGTATCAGCATCCTGTCTGTCCATTTCCAGTACATACAAGTAGTGATCATGACAACAGTAAGTTTTCAGCTACAAATCACATTTGGCGGAAATACGTTATTTAAAATTTCTATTTAGTTGTGGTTATTTGACCGTATACATCAAATATCATCAGTAACCGACCCCAACAATATACATTGTAACAATATTTTAATGTTTACTGGCAGTAAGTAACAAGAACACTATAAATCAATGAAATAAAATTTAATATTATGATGCAGTTTACAATTTTTTTTGTGACGTTTTAAGTGTTGTCTACATTTAGACAATGATATTTAGATAATATTTTATTATAATTTATTTTATAAAGCTATTATTTAAGTATCATTGTGTAACTACACAAAAAAACAGAAAACAGTTTACAGGAGGTGTAAAAGAAGTTATAGAAAATGTTAAAGAACAATAAATAAATAGTGATTCTTTATGTATAGGTAAAAAATCTTATAAGTTTTATACTGCACACAATGTGAAGAAACCAACTTCAGCACAAGTATAAAACAAATGAAAGAGACAACAAAGTGTATAACAAAAAATTATATACAATAAAACCTTGTAGTTCTGATATCCCAAACAAACTAATAAAACGCGGAGCAATATTCAATATGTAGCATTTACTGTTTCAAAAAAGTTATTAAGACATGAATGGAGTTAGTAGGGAGGTATTAATATCAGTAGACAGTGTACATCACAAGGGCTTCTGGCCAAAGTGTTGGCAGCTAAAGGCATTATCTACTAACGAACGTGATGTCTTCAAAGTATTATATACTACCAAAACATAATATTTAATCAGTGATGAGGTAAATATTTTAAAGCAGAACTGGTGAGGTGGGGTTTTACAAGCCCTTATTTTTACTTTTTTCTGATTGATCATTAAAAAGTCAGTCACAAAACTACAAAATTTAGAGTAAAAAATAAGTTTTTTTCCTTAATATATGTCCAACTAATCAAATTAAACATTTGGCATAAACTGCAACATAAACTAAAAATTGATTTAAACTAAAAATCTAAAAATAAATTATTAATTAAATAATGGAACAACAAAAAATATTTTTTTTATGTTTAGTTTTAGGGACGCATAAACTAGACACAGACATAGCAACGGATAATACAGCGGGTACCACAAATCGGAAAGCTATTCAGCAGCATAGCGCAGTTCACTTTTATAGTATTTCTATGCTTGCTCTTATGACATTTGCTACATCTAACCTGTTTGTAAAGTTGTTGTTGAGGTGCAATTGAAATATCTTTTTATTTACAAATCTACAAAGCGTTATCTTCTCCTAATATCTATCTCCTAATTGTTTTGCAAGTCAAATTATGCCGGAGAGATGCGATAACATATTTTGTTTTTTTTTTGTACTAACACTTTATTGGTGAAGTTTTCAATCAATAAAGGTAACGCTTTCATAAATAACAGTTATTATTAATGCATGTTTTCCTACAATTTGTGTCAAAATTGAAATGTACGTCTACTGCACTTAAATAATTGTTTCTTTGAATTATGCACAAACGAGGCTATTTAAAAGCTTTTTATTGCCAGTAATGCAATATCTTTTTTTATATAAACGTAGGCTTTTATTTAAATTTTGTTGAAATTATTCATTGTCGATAAACAAATGTCTGTCAGTTTTTATTTGTTTCAATCGAATTCTCATTATGGAATTGGAATAATTTTCTAAGAACTAAATATTCAGCTTTCAATCAAAATAAATACAAGTGAAAGAAATCTGTACGTGTAAAGCATTTCAAATCGCATAGATATCACTGCCAGGAAATTTATTTCCTATAAAAATAAATTTATGTCCCTGTTTATTTAGCTATAAATTCGATTTATTATTAAATTACAAGAAAGAACGTACATGTATTTTTCAATCTCTACATTGTACAATGCATTATTATCTTTCAGCTACATAAATTATATAAATATAATATTAATTTTTTATTAATATTTTGATTTATTTTAATCAATTCGGAATAAAGACATAGTAAATGCGCACCACAACCACAACCAAGTATAATTTTATTATCAAAAGTTTGATTAAAGTTTTTTATATTTATTATAATATAAAAGTTAAACAACTGTGTAGGTAACACTATTATAAACTGTCTTATATATTAAAATACTACTTAGTAATAGGTAATAACATTAACTATTTTCACTTTACTTATAATTTTACTAGATACTATTTTTATAGTGAAGCGTTTAAGGAATCAAAACATAAAAGAAACAGTAAATCAGAAGCAGAAAGTTCTAATCTTTTCTGTGTCGATCTAAATAGAAGCGAGTGCAATACAGTATAAAATGCTACAGCAAATTAATACTAAGCGGAAAGTAAAAAGTTTACAACTAATTTAAAAAAAACTACTTGATATTCAACAAACAACCAAAAACGTTTTAATATCTACATGATGATACATAAACAGCATCTTAAAAACAAGATTTTCTTAACAACGGGTTTTAGAATTTTAAAAGCACATTGTTAAGGTAATCATGTAATTAAAATATAATGTCCGTGACAAGTTTTAAAAATTTCAAAACACAGAAAAAAAAACTTTGGTTTTCATACGAATGTTTTTTTTCACATGTGTAATAAAAAGAAACGTGAAGAGTGGGGCATCGTCCTATATACACCCTGTATAGTAGAAATATATATTTATTTTGTCAAATAGAAAAGTAAAATTTTTTTTTTTAACTTTTTTTTTAATCTCCAGAATGAATATTAAGTCTCATATAATGTGTTAGATATTTTGAAACATTACCGAGCATATTTTCAATTTAAAATTAATTGTTTCTTAGAAAGTAATTTGTATATTTACGTTTATATATTTGTTAGTGTTTCATTCATATTTAATATTCTTTGTATTTTTTTTTTCTAATAATAAAAACTAGATTTGCTACATAAAAAGTAATTGATAATTGAAACTTTAAGATGCCAAACGAAAACGTTCTCAGCATTTTACAAATAAGATTTTCAGCTTTCTTCTTTTAACACAATGTACTTAATAATGGCAAATTAATTCATTTTTAATCAGTTTTTTGTTTAAATAAATTATTTTTAATAGATTTATTTTATGTCTATTAATGTGTAAACTAAGTAACTAAAATATGTAAAAAGACTGACCCAGACAAAATTTCTGTGGCACGCAATAAATTAAAAAACTCAGAACTGATCCATCTAATGTCACCTTTGTAAAAATAAAGTTATAATTAATTAATTTCAAAACAAAAACAATCATGAATTTGAAAGTTTGCATCGATGCGACAAGTGATAGATAACCTTACTTCCTCGAAAAACTGTATGCAGTGTAAAATCTATACATCGCACATTCAATATATTATGTATAACTTTCTAATTAGGTAGAAGAATTATAAATTAGAAATTATTTAAAATATAATAATAAACACAGCAAATCATGGCTGCATGTCATCCAACAAAACCGCTACATATAATGTAGTAAATATATTAATGTCATGTATGTAGAAATTCAGAAATTAAAAAAATAAAATAATTGTATTATAAATATAATAAACAATAAACATTGCTTTATATAAATACTGTACTTGCAAAAAATATAATATAAAATATATAAAAAAAAATATTATCAAACTCAGTTTTATCGCATGAGTCAACTTGTTTTCGAAGAAGACAAATGCAATGAATAACACGAATTGTGATTTTGAAACTGTTTTTATATTTTGCTTATTTTGCTGTTATTTAGAATTATTCTACTTTATTTGAATTACAAGTTGAAATTAAAGTTTTTTGTATTTTATATATATATATATATACATATATATATATATATATATATATATATATATATATATATATATATATAAAATACAAAAAACTTTATTTTCAAAAATATATTTTGTGTTTAAAAATTTTATT
>JARJEC010133423.1:0-13978 GCA_030264575.1 Tachinus sp. AB-2021 | reverse complement strand
TGCAAATTGAACCAGTAAACATTTTTTGCATCTCCAGAGATTTTTGGATTATTGGATATATATATCCAATAATCCAAAAATCTCTGGAGATGCAAAAAATGTTTACTGGTTCAATTTGCAGCCGATAAATTTTAATTAATCAATTACAATTGTTGAAACTAAATTATGTCTTTAATAATATATAATAATAATTAATGAGAGGAATAGATAACTGCTTAAAAATATTATTATATTATTATTCATATTACAAGACTAACCCGTTCTAAATATAGACGCGTGTCTCTTTAGTATTCCTGTGAGGCTGCGAGATCGGCTATGAATTCCCAATGAGACACCGCGAGGAACCCGAAAACTGCGTGACGTCATTCCGTTACCTTGTTACGTCACCGAGTGCTTTTTCGCGCTGCCTTGTTGCGAATAAGATGTTAACATTTGTTGCTGCTGCTGAGTATATTGATTAAACGCGATAAGTGTCCTCCCGGCGATGAGAGGAGAGGAGAGCGACATCATCGCCAGAAAGAAGTAGAAAAAGAAACAAGTTGCGTTATCACGCTGCGACCAAACAAATAAATAAAAAAGGGATGATACATTACGTCCTAATTACGCCTGTTGCTTGTTTCCTCCTTCTTGAAACGTTTGAGTAATAAATATCGTAGGTAATAACATTTATTTGGTCTAACGAAGCGTCCAGACAACCCAAACTGCAATCACGGCAATTAAAACAAAAAAATTGCTTGTCATTTTGATGCCGAGTGAACACTAAGCTATATTTACATTTACTTCCAGCAGAATTTAATATTAAAAAATGTACTATTAGAAAATAAATTAACTAATATCGTCCCTGTCCTTCTGGCTGGCATAAAATTTTATTCTTTTTTCTTCACAAATTGTCAAGAAAAAATTTGCAGATTTTACAAATTGTAAATCTGCTAAAATATTTCAATAGAATTTTAAAATTCCATAGAAAACTATGGATTATTTAATTGGCCAACTTTTTTATATTTTATTTTATTCCAATTTGTGCTGTTGCACGCATCAAAATTGAAAACTTTGCGATGATATTTTATTTTGTACTTGTTTTGTGAAGTAATAAAATTTCATTTGTTCGATCAGCAAAATTGGAAGGGGCTTTATAGGAGGCACAAACACAACAACATAGTACCGACAGTACGTGACGTATTCGGGTGAGCTCCATTGGATCCTCGTTACGCGAAATATCCGACAGCAGTTTCACAAGAGTTCTCCTCCAAAATCATTTTAAATAAATGACAAAACAAATACAAAACGAACGGACGCTAAATTAACCTATTCAGCGTAATTATCCGTATGAAATAAATGTTACGTTTAACTAACTATTAAGTCATAAAATTCAAATTAAACAATTAATATTGTCATAAAAATACAAAAACTTAAAATAATGTAAAAATGAAAGTAACCAAAGATATATAAATGTCATATAAATTTTGGTGAAAGCGCCGGGCCAGAATTTTAGTATTATTTCATTAATAATTGCAATAGAAAAATTACTAAATACATTAATATATAATAACAAAAACTGTAAAAAATAAAAATTGTAATAAATTTCGATGAACATATTTTACATATAGTTTGTCAAAAAATTTTAAAATTTTCAATTTGTGAAAGATATAACTAAAAATATGATTTATTAAATTAAAATTATGATGCATGATTGCACAATTAAATAATTTACTAGAATTGCAATTTTTATAACAAAGTCATTAGAAATAGCAATATAAGAAATAATTTTCTAAATTTGCGAGTCAGTGTAAGTGGTTATATGTAAAGAATGAAGAAGAAGTAAAAGAATATAAAAATGCCAAATGACATTTATGTAAAACTAAATACTCGCATACCCTTCGGTCAAACAGTAGTACAACGCCAGTTCGGAAAAATCAAAGCGATTAAGTAAAAAATATTATATTTATAAAATATATTAGGTTGCAAATTTGTTGATTATTTGCCAAAAAGTTGTTCTCTTAGCAAACCGCAAAAATTGTGCGTCACAAGATAAGGTGATTTTTTATTCTCGGCTGCCATTAATTGGGTTTTAGTTTTCTTTTTTCTTAATTTACATAAAAATATTGTATTGAATACCTGAAGTATTTTTTTTTTGAGAATTTTTCTAGGAAAAGTGCAACAAGTCAAAAACATAGTTAGTTTTGGAAATATTTTTTAAAAATATTTACTATTTAAAAAGTAGTCTCATTTAAAATTTTTGAAAGACGCTTGTTGGAGTGATTTTGAAGTGACAGACAAGATTTTTTTTTTCTCCTAATTTTCTGAGATATCCAGAGTGGATATTTTTGATATAACATTCTGTATATACGGGAAATTCCACCTAAGAAAGATCAGGCGTTTTTTTGGCGTTATCGTTGGACTTAGATATTTTTTTGGAAGTTTTGGAGGGTGTTATATAGACCGTTAAAGCTGCAAAATTGCAGATTTACAATTATCAGATCGTCCTAGTAGTAAAATTTAATTTTAAAATTTTAATCATAAGTAGTATAACTTTATAATTAAAATATTTTAATAATTATTTATTTTAAACGAAAAGACAAAAATGAACAAAATATTATTATTTATACAAATTAAGTAAATTTAAAATTCATTCAATTATTGAAATCTAAATAATACAACAAAAACAATTTTAAAAAACATGTTTTTATCAGTCATGCCAAAAATTGCGATTTGTGGCAGAAAAGTAAGTAAAAATACAACTTTTAGCAGAAAAATAGTAAATAGCGTAGTTTATACAAATAATTTTTTTGCATAAAAAATTAATAAAATTATTACAAAGCAATTTGTAAAATTAATTAAATACTAAATACGTTTTATTGTATTTTGAAATAATTATTTATATTTAATTTTAAAACTGTAATTTTCAAATTATTTTATAATTAAATAAAACTGACAACACGTGCAAAATCAAATACTCAAAAAATAAATTGAAAATTAAAGTTTTCAAGTTAAATGTCATTAAACTAATAGATCTATACCATTTTATAACCTACAATGAGCCGTTTGATTGATGTATTTGAACAATGTTGCTGCCAAAATCAACAATTTCGAGATATTTGAACATTTTACTGCCAATACTTCAGAAAGTATAGACTTTAGGCATATTTATCCAATAAACTTTTAAAAAAATTATATAAGCACATAATAAAATATACAATTTGTTTCATTCAACATAACAAAGTTATTTCCGCTTAAACCAAAAGGATTGTCAAAATATTTATCAAAATGAATAACTATTAAATAATAAAATATTGCTTTATCAATGAAAATAAAGAGTTGTATCTATTTTTAAAAACTCCCTGTATATATATGACCTATGTTTATATGACATTTTTATCTTAAAATTACGTCCCAAATAAGGTGGTAACAATTTTGTCACATATTTTAAATCACCCTGTATATTGTGAAATATTTATATTATATTAAAATACAACAATAAAATTAAAATATTATTGCTATTGCAATGTTTTATTTATGTTTGTTTTATCAAAATAATTTTCAAATACATCAATGAATGAGATTTTATAATTAACATTGCGATAAAACGCAAAACAAATTAAAATAAAACAAATGCAAACAATTATTCGATGAAGCAATTAATTGCGTAGGAGTGTACAGACATAATAAAATATGAAACCAATGCCAATGCTTTCAATATGCGCGCCGCATGCATGGGGTTGGGGATAATATAACGAGCATTGCCCTTGGCAAACCATCCAAACTTAATAAAATTTAAAAACTATAAATAATAATGCAATTCACGTGTAGCTAGCAAGCAAGCAAAGTAGCAAAGTAACCTTATTAAATAAAATATTAATAATTATGTAAATGCCAAACGCTTGATATATATTTAGAGTTATTGGCTATTTCGGTGCGTTTGGTCAGGTTATTTATAGTTACACGTCTATTAATAAAGTGGACCCTAACAAAGCCGATATATCGTTCCGCAATTAATTTAAATAATTCATTATGCGAAAATAATAGTGTGTTTGGCTTAGAGATATACGAGGGCAATCCATATAAAAGCATTTTTTTGCATCAAACAACGTTAATCTTATTGTGTCGTCGACAATGACGGTTTATTTATATTCCAAATTTTTTAATTTAATTTCTGTATACTCACGCATCAACAAATAGAGTCAGCTATTAGAACTCACCTGGAAACAACAAAAATAATTATTACAGTTGTAGTTATTTTAAATTAAAAAAATGGAAGTATAAAACATCTATTACTAAGGCCCTCCGATAAAGCGCCCATAACGTTATTCTAATGATAAACCACAAAATTGGAATTTACAACAGACGGATAGACGCCAGTTAAAATAAATATTGAAATATAGCTTGGATAACTTATACCGTACTGTACAGGTCAGATAACTGATAGAAAACCATACTTGCGTCTTATTATTTAGTTCGAACATTAAAACATAATTGTCAGAAATGAAAACAAACTTCCAGTGTAGGTTATCTATAAAAACTATAAGTAACTTAAAAGAAGCACTAGACATTAGATCCATGCTTCCAGCATCAATATTGTGCAAGGTAATCAGTAAAAAATTAACTAAACACTAATATAGTTTCCAAAGTTAATTGCACCGCTCTGCATCCTCAATTTATAAAATGCTTCTGCACTTTTTTAGTGCTCGAGTGTTCAATTTAGTACAAAATGCGCATTTTATGTGATTTTATCAGCACGATCTTCAATAGCTTGTCCTGTGGTTAGTGCAAGCGCCAAATTTGAAACGTGATTTAGATCCAAACTTATTATTAGAATTTCCATCTTCATCTTCATCTGAAAATGAAGATATATTGATTATATTATCTTGCATTCATATGTAAATTTAGAAAATTAATAACTTAGCATTGTGAAATAAAGAAAAATCTGTAAAATAACTAATCTGTAAGAGTAATTAAATTTTTAACAACTTTTATATATAAATAAATAACAATATTTGACATATCATTCTTGATATTAGTACATACATGTGGGATGCTAGATATTACGATGCTATGAGGCAGTCTGTTCTATCGCTTTTAGTGACATGGAATATTCAATAAGACGATTCAAAGTTAAGGATGGATATCCTATAAGAAAATGGATTGACGAGTTTGAAGAATTAGCTAAACTTGCAAACTGGAACGACTTCCAGAAAGTGATCTATGCCAAAAAACTTCTAGACGAGCTATCAAAAGTTTTAGTTCAGTCCAAGATGGGCGTAACTACCTGGCACCGATTGAAGGCCCTGCTGAAGAGTGAATTCAAAGAAAAAGTTAGCAGCACGGTCGTACATAGAACACTGATGAGCAGAACTAAGAAGAAATAGCAAACTTAACAAGAATGCAACCTGATCATGCGCGAAATAGCTAGCCGCACCAGAAATTACCATTCAATGCATACTTGACGGAATTCCAGATTATCCCGCAAATAAAATGATTTTATACGTAGCCAGCAACTTCCAGGTGCTCAAGAGAAAAATCAAACTCTATAAAACGATGTACCGAAGATTTACGACCGAAACGAACTTGAAAGATAAACAAAACTTGAAAACGGCAAGTGGCAAAAACTTACAACCACGAAAAATGAGAGCAATCAAGTTCGTTGTTTTGGTTGCGGAAACAAAGGTCAAGTATCAAAATACTGCCCATCTAAAGAACGAGATTTCAAATGCTTCAGCTGTAACGAGTTTGGACACAAAGCAGTCTTAACATGTCTTAACAAAGCCAGCAATCCTAAGAGCACCATGCTGATTAACCACGAGAAGAATCATGCTGTCAAAGATGTTAAAATACGAGGCAAGCACATACTTGCACTGTTTAATACCGGAAGTGACGTCAATCTAACAAAACATGATGTCTTTCTGGCGTTAGGATTAATATGTCTACAGAATGATAGGATAACCTTAACTAATATTGGAAGTAGCAAGTCAACTCATTGGGCAATTTCCAAGTCGACATCAAAGTCGATAATGTCGTGATAAGCACTAAGGTCTACGTGGTACCCAACAATGCCTGGAAGATCCAAAAGGTCTTCGGCCAAGAATTTTTGAAGAACGTCGTTATCAAAATGGATGCAAGTGGAATAATGGTGATAAATAAAGAGCACCACCACCTTCCCGATGATGAAGCACATATATTAATTGTCTAAAACACCCGAACTAGATCTAGATCACGGCAGTAATACTGAGCTGAGAAACGAGATCAACCGGTTGAACAAAATTTACTATCCAACTAAAATACAAAGGACTTTGTTGAAAATGAAGATTATTCGGAAAAGTGAAATCCCCATTTATCACAGACCCAGAAGGTTGGCACACTCGGAAAAAATCGAAGTTGACAGACAAATGAACGAGTGGCTACGAGAAGGCATAATTAAACCCAGCCAGTCTGAGTTTGAAAGTCCGCTCGTATTGGTGAAGAAGAAGGGTGGAGCAGTAAGGATTTTGTCCAGATTACAGAAGACTAAACAAAGAAGTCGTGAAAGTCACATACCCCCTGTCCCTAATTGAGGACCAATTGTACCGTCTGCAGGGATCCAGTATCTTCAGCACATTGGATTTGAAAAATTGATTCTTCCACGTGTCCATTGATGAAGAAAGCCAAAAATATACGTTTTTTGTCACGCCAACGGGTCAGTACGAGTCCGCTAGAACGCCGTTCGGCTTGTGCAACATGCTGTAGATGTTCCAGCAATTCATAAACGAGGCATTTAGGGAACACATCAAAGATGGAATCCTGTTGACCAACATAGACAACTTGGTGGTACTTGCCGAAAACGAAAAGGAAGCGATAGAAATAGAAAGTCTTGAAGACAGCTGAAGAGTATGGTCTAAAAATCCAATGGAAAAAATGCCAGTTTGTAAAGACGACCATTAACTATTTGAGACATCGAATCAGAGACGGTAAAATAAGACCATCGGCAGCGAAAGTGAAGACCGTGATTAAATCCTAAATTCACTACGGTAAAGCAGATCCAAAGCTTTCTACGCCTGACAGGGCACATTAGAAATTTTATTAGGGATTACTTAATAGTTGCAAAACCCATTAGCCACACCAGACAGAATGTTCCTTTTACCTCTAGAGAAAACCTAGCCTTTAAAAAGCTAAAACAAATGTTGGCAACGAAATCAGTGTTGGGGATATACGATGTAACTGCATTCACCGAACTGCATACCGACGCCTGTATAGATGGATTAGGAGCGATCTTGCTACAAAAGAACGATTCCGGCAAACTTCACCCAATCTTTTACATGAGCAAAAAAACTTCAGAAACCGAACGAAAGAACAGCGGCTACTACGAGTTGGAAGTTCTTGCCATCATCTACGCCTTACGGAAATTTAGAGTTTACCTACTGTGGATGACATTCAAGATTGCAACTGACTATTCAACTTTTGCGTTAACCATAAAGAAACAAGAAATACGTACCAAAGTCGCGAGGTGGGCTATGTTGTTGAGCAAGTTCGATTATTCTATCAAACACCGATCTACCACTCGGAAGAAACATGCCGGCGCTCTATCGTAAAACAGCGTAAAGCTAGTCGTAAAAAACAAATTGATTATGATAGTGGAGTCTGCTGAGTCGCGAGATGAACATCTACGAGTCGTCAGAAAACTTCTATCTGCTGGTCAGACCTGCAAAGATTACGTGTTGAAGAATAATCTGCTCTATAGAGAATGTAAGGTTAGGACATTGATGGTCATCCCAGAATTGATGCAAGGTGAAATTGTAAAGAGGTTTCATAGAGAGAATGGCCACTTTCCCGTCAAAAAGAATGCCACAGAGGATTGAAGAATGTCTGAGAAACTGCATGCCATGCATCCTGTCTGAGAAGAAAATGGGGAGAGCTGAAAGATTCTTGAACCCCATCAGCAAGGATGAGTTACCATTTACCACCTACCATATTGATCACCTAGGCAACTACAGAAAAGTATCTTTTTGTAGTTGTTGATGGATTTAGCAAATTCACCTGATTGTACCCGACCAAAACGGTGACAAGAAATGAAGTCATTGCTAAGCTGGAGATACAAAAACATACTTTCGGAAATCCGAAGTGTACCATAGCAGACAAAGAGACCGTTTTCACGAGTACAACCTTTGAAGATTACTATAGAACCGAGAAAATCGATCTGATCCACATCACCAAAGGAGTCGCCCACGCGAACGGTCAGTTGGAAAGAACCAACAGATCCATAATCCCCATCCATTGCAAAACTTTCAAGACGAGTCGAGATGGTACAGATTCGTAGAAAACGTCGAAAGGGCACTAAACAGAACTCATCAAAGGAGCATCAGATCATACCCGTTCGAGCTGATGTTCGGAGTGCAGATGCGTCATCTCAGTGACTTTGGCTTGGAAAAACTGATACAAAAAGAGTACCGTCAAACTTTCGGCGAAGAACGAAAAGACGCACGAAAAGCAGTTAAAGAGCAAATTTTGTAAGTACAAGACAAAAACCGAAGGACTTACAACAAATGTAGAAAACCGGCCTGAGTTTACCAGACTGGTGATCTAATCGCCATAAGAGGAAAATCAATTTGAAAATTTGAGTAAACTAAAAAGGAAATTTTTAAGTCCATACCAAATAACCGAAATCAAGGGACAAGATTGATACAACGTGGAACGAGTTAGTCCAGAAGGGGATCAGACTTTATGAAACCGTGGGTACTCTGTTCCGATGGCGACCATGGAGAGGATGACGACGCTAAATACGAGGGGACTAATGCCAATCACGAGGACGAAGTTGATAGCATGGATGGCCGAGTTGTGGGACGGGACCCCCCTGAACCACGAGAGTGCTGCGATGCGTAACGATAATAACGAGAAATCGATAAACATGAATAAAAGTATTTAATCAATTAATTGAAAAAAAGATATAAAAAGAAAAGTGAATGTGGTGAATAAAAATAGAGTGGGACTAATTTTATTTGCCGTAATATACATAAATCCTACATACATGTTTGCTACTCTCATATAAATATTATTGTCAAACCTTAAAAACTTAAAACTATATATAGTTACATAAATCTGATATTAGATAATGGCACAAGCACACACTTTTTTAATTTGATACATATTTAATTTATACGATGATCATATAATAAAAATTTGATTAAAAATGCTATTGTGACAAAAGTTTTGCTTCTGGTGTGTGTATTCCAAACATACTCGCATTTTTAAAACAATTTAAAATTTAAAAACAAAGATTTCTATAAACGTTTTATAATAATTTATTAAAAAAATTATAAGCGTTACTTTTTTAATCTTGTAAAAATTTACATTTTTATTTGATGAAGTTGTGGATTTTGAATAAACTTGAATTCAATATGCATTAATAAACATGTTGCGGTCATCCCTTGGAGGGTCGTAGAATTAATTAATTAATTATTTAATTAAAGTTGAAGTTAGTTTGGCGATGTGCAACTGTTTAATACAGTTTTGGAAGTAATCAGATTAGATAATGAAATTTCAGCAAATATTTACATTATACATATTGGGATTAGAATGAAATTTGTGATACCGGCATGATTAGCGTTGTTCAAGCCATGCCATGGTATGGGACATGCATGGATAACACAATACAGATAAAAATTCAAATGCGAGCTACACATAAAAATATCGCAATATTTTACTGTCGCGCGCACAGCGCAATAAATACAGCAATTTTAGATACGGTGCGGATTTTACCATTTCTTATATTGAAATGCAAATGCTCGCCAGATGAATATTTAATGAAAAATCTTTTATAGAACACGGAATGCAGAACTATCGGGATTGGATTTACGTTGTTTGGCTTGAATTACCGCCGCAAATTAAAAATTAATAATTTATCGCACCCAGAATTTTAGCTGAAACAATAATATTGGGTATAAAATAAAATTGATTTGACACTTATCAGCACAAACAAGAATCTGAATCTTGTCTGTGCTGATAGCAAGTTGAAAAATTATTAGCATTATTATGTAAATAACAAAATGCAAAATATGAATAAATGAAAGAAAAAGTATAAATATAAATCAAAAACGTTAAAAAAAAAACGAAATGCAAAAAAATATAAAAATATGCATAACATCAATAAATGCTATAACAGGTTGATAAATCTCAATAGTTATAAAAAATAACAAATGCTTACAAAATCTTAAGAAGAAAATGTCAAAAAATGAGATGCCAATCAAATTAATATATTAAATCTAAAAAATGATGAACAAAATTAAAATAAAATATTTTAATAAAAAGCTTAAACATATGATATATGATTAACTTTCTTATATTAATTTGTTTTGAATAGAAAAGCATAAGATTTTTTTATTACAAGTGCAGCTTTGATACATCAATCATTGTACAAATGTAAACAAATTTACGCAAATATGTAAATATTGAGTTTTAAGAGAAAGTATTTGAAACTGAAATTAAATATGATGGTTGCTCACTAATCCTATTGATTCATTTTCTAGGTATTATGTTATTAATGTTAATAGTAATATTAATATTAATTAATATTAACCAACCAACTAATCCGAATAATTCTGTTGGAGCTTCAAATTTAATTATATTCTGACTTACAAATTTCAGGTATAATACACAGATGTTCATTATTAAATTAGTTTATAGAAATAAATTCATGAAAAAGTAAATACTTTTTAACAAATTTATGTAGAATAAAAAGTGCAAAATAAATAGAACTCTCTTGCATTAGAACATAGTATAAATACCACTAACTTAATTTTGACTAATTTTTTACACAAATACTATTTTTTGATTTAGCATTTAGCATTTAGTATTATTCTTTTGTTTCTAGAAACTTCCATTAATGTGAATATTTTTGTAAAGATACAATTTACTTAACTTAAAAATATTCAAAATGTAAAAAATAATAAAGAGAAATAATTAGTTAAGTGTCGTTGTACTTACAAAGAACGTATGAACATCGTGGTATGTACGAGCTTACCCATAAGCATAGGTCTATCATGAACGAGGCTCAAAGCCCCTGGCTTGAGCGGATAAAATGGCCGCCACAAATTCTCAAAAAGTTCGATCAATCTCAATATTTTATATTACATACCTCATTATTAAATTCTTCCATGAAAACGACGTCTAAATTTATCATTTACAACTACAGCATACAGCTAGAAAAATCAACGCAAAAACATAATACCTTAAAAAATTACCATATCGTTGCAGTGTGTATTGAAAATCTATCTTAAATGCATTAAAAAAAGAAAACTTTGTATTTTGGCCATTTTTATAAATTTTACTTTCTAAAATAATTATTTTGTATTTAGTATTTATCACAAACTACTGTAGACTGTCAATTTTTTTAAATTTCCAAATTACTAAGTTTAATTTTCTTCTCAAAAATCAGTTACTAGGTATTTACAAACTGCTCATACGCAAGTTTGCACTATCACCGGCAATATATTATATTGGTATTTTATATAATAAACAACCCTTATTATTGAATTAATACTACTAAATGTTTAAAATAATTTAGACATTCTCGTCGGCGTCGATTGGTACTAGAGAATTTCAAGTTATGGAATAAATGTATACAGACAATATCGGTATAGTGCTAAAACTGTAATTGACTTAAATTGTTTTGTTTTTTTTGTTACTGAAAACCTATAATAATTTACTTAGATTGTTTTAGCAAAATCGGATTCAATTATTCTAGTTTTGTACAAAAACAGACTTAATTTATAATTAAGGTGGTGTTCAATGTAAATATTAAATAACTGTTATAACTGAACCTCAAGAGTAATAAAGGAATGGTTTTATAAATAAATAATGTTGCCAAAACAAAGAAAAATAATGCCAAATCGATGACCCATAATGATAATCGATTGTTATTTATTTGTATATTTATTCATTAATAACAAAAATAAAATAATAAATAACTTCTGGGTGCTTTTTTGATTTTTTTAGAAATATATCTGTGCATTGTAAATTAAATGGAAACATATTGGCGCAAATTCTGTTTCTATTATTTTCAGTAGGTGATGTGAAAACGTATAACTTTTCACATCGCCGTATTCTATTATTATCACATGTCACTTTATGGACGAAGTGATGTGATACTTATGTCATATTTTATCACCTGTTTGAAAGCAGGTCTATCTACTGCATATAAACGGAATGAGTAACGGTATACGAGAAACTAGTGCGATTAATCGCTGTATTTACTTGTGCCCTTTAAATGCAGTACCGTACTTAAAAGTAAAACAGTATATTATGTTCATATTTATTTATTGAAGTTTTGTGCAAACATTGATAAACTATAGATGTTTAAAAATGAGTTTACTATGGTTTTCGCACAATTCGATTACTAAGAGAAAAGTGTACAAAACGAGACAAAATATAATGTTAACAACTAGCTATTTAAATAAATCAATGATTAAAAAATCAGTTGAGATATTTGTATTAATAATAATAATAAAAATAAACTTTATTCTTATTCTTTACTACAATAAAAAAATACATATATGTTAATATCAGCATTGAGTAAATGTGCTGTTTTACTATCCTAACCTTAAAATTTTAGGTTATAAGTATATACGTAAACGTAAAAAGATAACCAGAATATATATATATATATATATATATATATATATATATATATATATATATATTCAGAAACACAAACGCACAATGCAGAAACACAAACAGAGAAAAGAATAAAAATAAAATTATATAAAGGAGAAAGAAATTAAATAAACCAAAGAATTTAAGAAAATAGCTAAAATATCAACTTAAATACTAATTAATCAACATAATAAATCTTTTAATTTTGATTTAAAGCTGGCTGAAACCTAGTACAGTCAACGGTAGTATGACAAACGATTTGTATATTTGAAATGAGAAAGATCGCTCAAACAATGAAGATGCAAAATTCACCACCTCTACCCCAAGGTTGCGAAATTTTGCCTCTATACCTAGTATTTAGGTTATGGACATCATCTCTGAAAGTGATTTTGTTGTAGAGGTTAACAGGTTTCTTTGTTAATAAAAATTTATGGTATATACATGCAGGTATTATGAATATTATGTCTTTTCTCCATATTTTTGAAACCTGCATGAGTATGCTCATAAGATATCCTTTCAAATTTTGAACTCTTTGTTTATGATTATTTGTATTTTTATCTATTTCAGGATTATATAAAGTAGAACAATAATTAAAATAAGACAATACTAATGTTTCACATACGTTATTTTTGTGGGAGCTGTTAAAAATGATCTATGCGGGTAAATATTTCTTAAATTGAGGTTAGAATAATTTTATTAATTTGTCCTATATACCAAAAAGAGTTATCCATTATAACACCTAAATGCACGTTTCATTTTTATAAGGTATATTGACACCGTTTAAGTAGATATTAAGTTGATTTTCAATGCTGTAGCATAGTTAATTCAGTCCAATGGTCTTGGTCACATTTTGCTGGATTTATTGTTAACATGCTTGAACAATGAAATATGTTCTGCAAGTAAATATAAGTCCGTTCTTCACAGAGAGCAAACTGTAATTGAATAATATAGCGGAATGTCTACAGCATATTTATGTTGACTCAATATACAACATGTGTACAATATAAAAAGCATTGGCACAAGAATAGATCCCAGAGGTACCCCTTTTGTAATACTAATCCCACATTACGTTGCGCAGATTAACACATTACTTTCGATTAAACAAGTAACTAATACAGAGTTCGAGCTTGGTCCGCGCACAATGCAAATTGCACAACTTCAGTTCTGTCACATTTTGCATTATAAATTGAACACATTTTTATACATTTCCCGCCAAAGTTGCAGTTTTTTAAATTACAACAATAACAGTGATACATATAATATGGGAAAAATAGATGGAAATAAAGCTAAACATCCACAATAATACTTATATGAGAGTATCAACCATTTATGCACTAATATCAAAACTTATGGCAAATTTTGT
>JARJEC010133418.1:0-11674 GCA_030264575.1 Tachinus sp. AB-2021 | reverse complement strand
GTTCGATTTCATATTTTTTTGTTTAGTTTGTCATCAGCAGGGTTATGAAATATTAAAGAAAAAATATATTTCATATTTATATTGTAATAAATTTTGTTTATTTTATCATTATTTAAAAAATATTTTGGTAAATATATAGAGGGGCATTTTGACGGATATCTTCCTTATAAAAATTTGCAAACATATTCAAGTATAGCTATTTGATTAGGTTTTACCCAACTTGCCATCGACCTTGAGGTCCTTCAGCCGTGTTCATGTAGGTTGTGTTGAATTAAGAATTGTTACTCTAGAAATTTGCCTTTTATTTCTAGAGCACTATTAATTGTCGCCAAGGGAGAATGGTACCGCTAGGCGGGGCTATGCGGCCACCCATTCAAGTGTTGACCTCGCCTAACGTTGTTTAACTTTTCAAGCCGTGCTGGATATGCCACTCCGGTGGTTAATATATTGTGGGGGCTGAAGCCTATTTTTGGAGTTGCTGGTGCACGCCTCGTAATTGGCAAATTGTATTTATGAGTAAAATTGGAAAAAACTATACAGATTTACATAAAATTTTCATGAAATAAGTTCCTAAACAGTATTTATAAGTTAGTTGTTAAAATGCAGGTAACAGATACGACGTGTTGAGAAGAGTCTGTGCAAGTTTTTGCCGAATTAGGTTAAAAAAAGCGCAGGGCTAAAAAAACATTAACGATTAAAATATTATTGAACAAGTGTGGTTATTTAAGAATAAAAATTTGCATTGATTTTTTATTGGACCATCCGAAACGTCAAATAAAAATCAATGCAATTTTTTTTAAACTAAAATTATTATAATATTAAGTAAACTAAAATTATTATATTATATTATTATAATTTATGGAGCGCTAAGGAAACAGTTAAGAGACTAATCCTGGGTATTGCATAATACGGAATTTAAAATATGAGAATTTTGACATTCGTTCTCATAAATATAGTTTCTAATTCCAAAATTATTATTTGCCTGCCTAGTTAAGTTAGGTTAGCCTTGCACAAAGAATGATATTTTATTTAACTTTAATATTTCCTCTAACAATGACACAATACATTTTTTGTAAAAATCTGTTTCTATATTGCTGCGTTTATTAGACAAAGACATTGTGTTATTTGTAATATTTTGCATAAAACAGCACGTGCACGTATGCTGACGTATTTTGACTTTATTTACGTATCCATTTTGCTCGAACTTTTAGACAATATTTCAAACTTATAAGAATTTTGAGCATCAAACGATTTCAAAATATTCTTGTACAATTATAAAGCAATTTACTAGAAAACAGCGTTTAATATTAACTTAATGCATTGAAAATGTTTGTCTTGAAATGTAAATTTGTTTGTAATATTGAGTTTTAAATATTAAAAAAATTATCAGGTTCCACCGACTTAATACAGTTTTCTTAATAAAAGTTGTTCCATAAAAAAGATTCTACGACTGTTAAACGGGAAATTGTAAAAGTAATAAAAAAAAGGAGGAAATGGGCCCGACTTTTACTGCTTAGCATAATGTTCCGATGTACAAACAAACCGAATTAATTCAGGCAATCAAATAAGATGTAATGCGAAACGTGGAGAAATGTTGAAAATGCAAATATTTGAATAAAATGGTTCATATTGTTCTGTTGACATTCAACAATTATTTCTACATTGCAGTAATGATGCTTTCAAATTTATTAGCATCATTTTAAAATTGCAATGTTGTATATTAATTTTAAAATGGTTATTATTTCTCTTGAATGTATATTGTGTTATAATATTTATTTTAAATTAAGTGTAGTAGAAAATATTTATGTTTTAGAGTATTGTTGGCATTACATAATTCGTGTATAGTTGTATAATTAAAAACATCGCACAACAGTATAAATTAACTCCATTATTATTAGTTTGAAAACAATTCTGCAGTGCATGAAGCATCAGTTTCATAATGAAGCTATTTAAATGTATAAATATAAATTTCCATTTAAAAATAAAAGTTGAATGGTGGGAAGCCGTTGATCGCATTCAAATGAATAAATAAAACTCCCGATAATTGTAGCGGATTGAAACCCCGCAAAACATAATTACTTGTAATTATAAGAGGGTTGATATTCAACATGACGTGTTTACATCGGGTCCTGTCAGAACGCATCAGCTTTACCTATTCAGCATTATCTATCGGTAACATTGTATGCGAGTATTCCACCCTTCTTCTGCAAACATACGGTTATTATTGTTCGATGATGAAAAAAGTGCTCGCTCGTCGTTTTTTTTCTGTTGTTACTCCGATTGTGTAAGGGTTTTTTGTGAGAGAAGACCGCGAACTACATAAAGCATCAATTGAATGCAAGTGCACGATTTGTTTAATGGCCTGTATAAATAAGCCGGTAGATTTTACAAATTAACAATTTTTAAATTCCCCGATTCTGTACCAAAATAAATGATTCAATAATAGAACTTCTGCATATACTTTTGATGTTGGTTGGTATGGAATCTGAAATATGAAAGAAATCTACTCTATCAAAAAGTCTTTTCAATATATATGTGTATTATGTCTTTACAATACACAATGCAATATTCCATCGACTGGAATATAGTTGGAAATGCATTGCAAACTTTTCAAATAAAGCAAATTAAAGCAATGAAACTACTAATTCACCTTCCAACAAAATTATTAATGAAATCATTTATTATTTATGGTTCGGAAGTCACCTTATAAGCTGTTGGCCCAATCAAAACCCCACTATCACAAGCCATCGGCTTACTTAGGGACAGTGATGTAAAACATAAATATAAACAATAAAACAATAAAAAACAATTTATGTATTATGAAAAATTGTTAAAATCTATAAAGGCAAAACTTATGCTTTACTAAAATGTTATCTCTAACAAAAAATTTAAAAAAATTTAAGCACAGATGATAATATAGGAAACAAATGTTTCTTTCCGTTTAAAGAAAAAAACAAAAGTTAATGAATATTTGAGGAACTAATTAAATGAAGAAACATAATTAACTATTTGCCAAAGAAATAAAAATGTATAGATAAAAATTTAAAAAAATATTTATGTATAATTAAAATAAGTAAAAAAATATACAAATATTAAACAATAAAAATTAAGTTGTGTATGCAAAAGTGAAACAGTAGTAGTATTTGAATTTGTTATGTTTTGCCCAACTGGCCATCAACCTCAAGGATATAGGAATGATTTATTCATAAAACTATTGCCAATTGAGATACCTCAGTAGCTCAATTGGTAGAGCAGTGGACCCAAAGTGATTTTTTTAAATTTTTTTATTTCAAATGGAGTAATGGCGTAGTAATTATTTATTAATTATAATATTTCATCTTAGGCTCCATTTAAAAATTTTAATTGTAAATTATTATTATTTACAATCTTTGTATAATATCGGTCGCAGCCGAAAACTTTCCGTGTGTATTGTCCTAGCATAGATTAGACAAACACACAACTGTATATGTATAAGCATATCATGTAATGGGTGTTTTGGAAAATTGACGTTAAGATACCTCGGTAGCTCAATTGGTAGATCAGTCGTCCTGAAATCCAAACGTTATGTGTTTGATCCCCATCTCAGATGAATTTTTTAAAACTTTTATTTCAAATAGAGTAATGGCGTAGTAATTATTTAATAATTATAATATTCTTGTTTAAAATAAATTTGCGTGATGTTTTAATTGACCTTAAAAATAATTTGCCCCCATAGAAATTTTAAATTAATGAATTAATGGCGCTGTAAATAACAGAGACACATTTTTACAGTGAGAAGTCTTAACTCGACACACACATATCTAAAAAACACTGCTTGAAAACCTCAAGGTCGATTGCCAATTGGGTAGAATCCTGAAAATACAATTACTACTACTATTAGAATTCAATATCAAAAATGCATTAATAAACATTAATTAAATAAATGGAAATAAAATATAAAAGAAATAAATCAAAAATAAAAATAAAGATTTTAACAATTTAATTTAAAAAAAGATTATATTAAATAATAAAATAAAATTAAAAAAATGATCAATAATAATTAATAAAAAATCAACAATAAATAAAAAATATAAAATATTTAATAATAAAATTACTAACTAAATAGAAAAAACAAAAACATAATTAATAAAATTAAAATATTCTCCCATAATAATAAATAAAAAACCAATGTTCACTAAAAATAAATAAAAAATTAACAAATTAAACAAAGCACCGATAAAATTTTCAAAATAAATTAAAAAATAACAAAAAATATACAGTACAAATTAATTTGTGTAGGCAAATGTGAGACAGTAGTAGTATTTGTATTTGTTGGGTTTTGCCCAACTGGCCATCAACCTCAAGGATATAATAATGATTTGTACATTAACAAATGCTAATTGAGATACCTCCGTAGCTCAATTAGTAGAGCACTAGACATAAAATAAAATTTGTTATTTTCAAAAAATCATTTAATAAAATTAAAATATTCTCGCATAATAATAATTAAAGAACCAACGTTTACTAAAAGTAAATAAAGGATTAACAAATTAAACAAAACGCAGATAATTGGCAAAATAAATAAAAAATAACAAAAAATGTGTGTGCTTGGAATACACAAAGTAGAAATAAAACTTTTTATTTTATTATGATAAATTTATACTAACAATTAAATGTCAACGTCATTTTTTTTAAATGTATGCACAACCACGCTGAGAATGCACGAGTATTATTAATTAGTGTATGTTTTATTTTCTTCTTTTTTGAACTAACACTTTAATATAATAATTTTCACTATATGAAGAATGATTATAAAAAAATATCAAAAACAACAAATAAACTAAAAAGTGCCCAAGTGGCCAAGTGGTTAATGTGCTGATTGCTGGCCCCAAGTTCAAACCTTGATAGTCACATCTTCTTTCGGATAGGAAAAAATCTAGATCGGTGATTCTCATAGTGATTGCTGAAAGTACTTCACATGGGTGTCGCGACGTTTTTAAATAATTAATATTTTTAATTCCGAAGTGAGATGACTTTTAAAATATTACGTATTAGATTGGATTTTCTGAAATATTAATATTTGCCAGCTGCCGACGAAAAATAGAATACATATTTGCAAAATAATTATTTATACGCCGTAAGTTATATGTTACGGGTGCGACAACTTTTTGAATCACGCCCCTGTTAGTGGATGGCTTCCTACGTGCCTCAAAAAGTTGTCGCGCTGTAAAATAAAACTTAACGCATTCGAATGGAAATAACTATTTTACTATAAATATCAGTATGTGCCCAGAGTTTTTGTAGTTTTTGGCCTCAATCCCGCGCAATCTTTATAACATTGAGTATAAAAATCTAACCACCAGATAACTGTCATTTAAATTTGTTATAAGAAGAAAATTATTTCTCAGACATATCAGTTGCTTTAAATGTTTATAATTATTTTTTAATGAGGAGTATTTTACTATGGTGACCCACCCACCCACACGGCCACTATAGTGTGCTCAGAAGATTCAAATTAGACCCAGCTGACAGTGTCAGTTGTTAAATGGTAACAAAAGAACAAAATAATATTTAATTTCTAGATAACGCAAATGTTAGTTGGTTTGTTACCAAAATTATAATTTCTAGGGCAGTTTATTTAACAATGTTGACCCACCAGAGCAAGTTACTTCCAAAGATGCGTAAATTCGAAATAAAATGTAATAGAACAGGCACAATAATAATAATATTTTATTGGTCCATATATTGACATATAATATTGAATCTATTTGTACATTAAAGACTTGTAATTTAACAGAAACTATGACGACATATCAAAAGAGCCAATCCATTGAATAATAAGCTTTTTTGAGCAAAATGTGATTACAATTTTAAATTATTTTATGTTTAAACGTTTTATATTCTCTGGTAACTGGTTATAAAATTTTATACCGATATATTTAGGTAATTTTTCTAAAAAAAATAACCAGTTTATTGGATATTTAAGTATTGTGGAACCATGTCTGGTGTTTCCTCTGTTTACAGGTGGAAAATTGGAATCTTTAGTTTTAACTTGCATTAAAATTTGTTGAATGTACGGGCAGTAGATTGTTAAAATTTTATTTGCCTTAAATATATTATTGCAATGTAAACATCAAGGCAAGTATACGCAAAATATTCTTTTGAATTCGAAAAAAAAAAAACGTTCCACACCACTTGATGCACCCAATAAAACAATACGGTATCGAATGGCGGATTAAAAATCAGCATAATAAATTAGAATAAAAGCGTGGATGTCTACAAATTTTATAAGATTTCAAGCAACATAACAGAATGAGGACAATTTTTTTATCAATTTATAAATATGTCCTTTAAAGTTGCACGATTTTTTCACAAGTAAGCCCAAAAACTGAGTGTTGTTGACTTTCTTGATTGTTGAATTATCACATATTGAATAAAAAGGAGTAATGGGAATTAATGATACTTGTATTGAATTTAATAGCTACTGATTTATTAGCATTCAAGTGTAGGTTGTTACGTTTAAACCAACTGTCAACATCTATTAACGTTTTGTTTGCTTTTAGTGAAAGTGCCTTCAGCTATTTTTGATGATATTAATAGTGACGTATCATCATCGTATTTTTACTATTTTCAATTACCAGGTTATTTATATATAATGAACAGTAGTAGGCTAAATACCAAACCTTCAGAAATACCTCTATTTATATATAACGCACTTAATTTTGAATTCCTAACTTGTACATAGTGAGGTCTATCACAAAGATTTTAATCCAGTCTAAACATTCACTTCTTATTTCATATTGGTATAGCTTAGCAATGAATATATTATAATTAACGAGATCAAATGCTTTACTCAGATCAAGGAATATTCCCGAGCTGTGATTCATTTTATCTAAATTGCAATATACATTATCAAAATGGCAGTTGTGGTTGATTTATTTTCCATAAATCCATGTTGTTGTTTTGTTTGTTGTTGTATTAAATAAGTTAAATAATTCGATCTGCCATAACGTTTTCTATTATTTTGGACAAAGTACCTAAGATTGCAATTAGCCTGTAATTGGCAGGTTCATTACTATTACTTTTCTTTTTTACTGGAATAATTTTTGTTAGTTTGTGCATACGTAAATATTTCTCGACGCAAAGATTCTTTTATAATGGACGTAATTGGTTTTTTGAAATGCGAACTTTTCAAAACATTTGCGCAAATGCCATCTGCGCTAGCAAAATATAAAATTTTTAATTGACGTACAATACCAATCATTTCGTTTTTAGAGATAGGATGTAAAAACATAGATTTTCCATTCAATGGGATATCTATAGTGTTTTCGTCAATATTTGTTTGAGAAAGTTTGTCTGTAATGCCGTTGAAATAATTATTTAAATACTTAGCTACTGACGATTGATTATACTCTGTACCACTTTCAGTTGTCAAAGATGTGATTTCAGTGTTATTATTTTTTGCCATATTGTCATTAATTATGCCCCAACCCGTTTTATTTTTGTTTGCAGAAGTGATTATTTTTTCATTGATGTACATCTTGCAAGAACTAGAATATTTCGATAATTTTTTTTATATGAACCATAATATTGTTTAAAGATGTCATTCTTTCTTTTGCATACATGCATATTGTTTTGAGATTTATTGATGAAGTTTTAATTCCGTCTATTATCCTCTTATTGCATTTTGCGGAATTATTCTGTTTTATTAAAGACAGAAAGCCGCTTTAAAGAAATTTTGTAATTCTTTTATGAAAAATTGATATTTCTTATTAGCATCTGTCGGTGAAAAGACAGCATTCCAATCATTTTCTTTAATTAAATTGATGAAGCTATTAATATTGCGCGTGTTTTTAAATTTTCAAAAAGCTGTAGTATGGTTTTTTTATGATTAAGATTGAATTTTAATTTAATGTTAGCAATTTGTAAATTATGATCTGATGGACCAATGGCAAACCCATATGAAGGTTAAAGAACATAGGTTACGTAGCTGTCAGAAATATTAGAATAATAAATTGTGCAAAATGTGCATATTAATTTTGATTAATTGTTAAATTTATATGCAATTATGAATATAAAACCTGTATTTTGGTTTTTTATAAATAATATAAGTTTAAGTTGAAAAAAAAACGCAATACATGAACGAGTCAACGGATGAATAAGTTTGATATAAACGCATCCACAGACGTGGTTTATGTGAAGGCGTCCACAGATGATTAAGTATTTGCAGGTTATCTATGGATTTGACAGCAGCTCGGAATACCGATGTGCTATTAAATCTGTAGATAATCTACAAATACTTACTTATCAGTGGAAGGGTTCTCATAAACCACTTACTTATTTGTGGAAGCGTTTATTTATTTGTTTTTTAAATAACAAAGGGTTGTTTGCACTATCGTGGCATACATCTACGTTTAATGAAACCACAGTTAACATTTTAAGGGTAGCTTCAATTGTCACTTTCTTGCACCCACACATTTTAAGCGAGGTTTAGAAAAACGGAGTTTAAAATATATTATACATGGCAACATGGCTTAATTTTAAAAATACCGTTGGTAAAATTATGCATGTTTGTAATCAAAGCAAAGACTATTTGTGCTTCTTCTTTTTATGAATATTTGATGCTGCATAACGCAAATTTTCATGGAACATGCAAATCATTGTCAATTAAAGAAAACCAAGAAAGAATTGAGTAAAAAGTATGTACCTAAATATGGATCATTTGCTTACTATTTACTCAGTTCTTTTTTGTTCATCTGTTGTAAGAAATATCTTTTTTCTTGATGATTGATGATTGAAAAATTTTGATAAATGTGACAGATGCAAACAGATGATTACAATTATTAGGTTAAGTTTTCATTAAACCCATAATATTTTTGGCTTAAATTTAAGGTTCGCTTACGTGTGGGGTGCAATAAAATACCACATTTAACATTTTAAACCCAGCTTAAGGTTTAAGCGATGTTGGTGCAAACAGGCCTAAATAATGTTCTCCGGACTACGTGCACTATGAACAATTTAAATTTGAATGGCATACTTTGAACTTTCCGTTATTCTTTTGACAATATAAATTGTGAAACTTATAATAGTGATTGATACAACCAAGAAAAATCAATCTGGAAGATATATTCCAAAATGATATATTCCAAAATTGCCTTTCAACGATTTGAATCCTTAATAATAACTGAGAACAGGAAAAATATCGATTCTTTAAATTGAATTGCGGTTTGATCGAGACTCTACTTTTCAATAATTATATTTAGACAATATTTAAGATTATATATCGATGGGCTATTGAATAACTGCAATAAAATCCGTTTTCAGTATATTGTCTCGTCACGGGTTAAAATAGAGAAACCTTATAGCATAGCAGTTGTATTCAACTTTGCTGAGATAGATTGTAATGAATGTTTTCTTAAGGTCAATTTATACAGCATTCTTAAACTACAACCTGATGTAAAAAATAATCGCAAGATATCGATTGCCTTACGTGACCATTGAGATGTATACTATACTTGAATGCGTCAATTCAATGTTTGTCTGTGTATAAAAAACAAGTCGGCATATAGTACGAAAAACGTACAATAACGCTACAAATTTACATATAAAGTTGTTAATATTTGATTTAGTTTAAATCAAATTAAAAACTAGACTGTAATATTGATCTAAAAATTACTTTTTCTTTAATATTACTATCAACCCTAATAATAACATCATTTTTTAATTTCGAGGAGCAAATGTTATCATTTTTCAACTCACCATAGTGACCAAAATTGTGGATTAAATCATAAGTGATCAAAAAATCGAATACCGAGATAAATCCAATTATCTTAAAGAAAAACTAATATTGACAAATTCATTTTTAATATATTGTGATTTTTTATGTTTTAATAAAATCATAAAATAATTTGCAATGTTATGTCTAAAGGTTAATTTGTTTTAAGCATTATTTTTACATATATGTAAAATTTTTGTATAAATTATAATTAATTCTATTTTGAAATGTTGGTTTTTGTTACTTTGAAAATTGTTACATAAGATACAATAATACATTTAAATAAATCCAATACAAACATCAAATCGTAATATTAACATTGACTGATTCTATATGTATTGTTAAAACTTCTACAAACTATATGCTGCTTCAGAATCTAAATATTGTTTATTTATTTTCATATTTTTACATACATTTTATTAATTTTATTTTAATATAATAGAAATAATCAGCTTTAGTACGCATGAGTAAAGTTGATCATAGTTTTGAAATGTGTAAATACCATGTGTTAAATTTACCGTTTGCATTATTTCTGTTGTAGATAGCAGCGTTCTTTCAGTTATAACAGGAAGGAATCATATTGAACTTCAATAAAAAATAAACGCGGGATTTTAAATGATAATATTTCATATAAATTAAAATTTATTAGAAATGTATAATAAGGAATTAAAAGTTATTATATAAAATAAAATCAAATAAGGCACTAAAAAATGGAAGAGCGGCGGGACCAGGAAATATTCCGGGAGAACATATTAAATATGGGACAGAAAAACTGACCCAGATGCTCACAAATCTATTCCAAAGATGTGTAAATAAGTATATATATATATATATATACATAAGAAAGGAGATAAAAATAAATGTAACAACTACAGAGGAAAATCCGTAACCAACACCATAAGCAGGATATATGAAAGAATACTCAAAAACGAGATAGAAGATGAATACAGTGCAATGGAGGTAGAAGAACAAGCCGGAATCCGAGCAGGAAGATCCACCATTGACCACCTATTTACGCTAACTCAAATCGTAAAAAAGTAAATCGCACATAACCAGGAAGTTCATTTGCTATTTGTGGACCTTGAAAAAGCCTATGACAGTATTTCTCTAGTAAAATGGTGGGAAGCCTTACAACATACCAACATAAATACTGAAATAATCAAAGCAATGAAATCCTTGTATAATGATGCAAGAACACAAATAAAAATAGGAAATAATTTAACTTGGTTACAACCTATATAGTATTCCTACAACCAATATAGTATTCCTTGTTTATTTGCAGCGTCAATGGAGAGGTTCTGCAGGTAGTACCAAAGCCTCTTTACTACCCAGAAATATCCTAAAATAATTTTCTTGCAGTGGATGGACTTGTGCCATTTGATACCATTTTTTCCAATTTGTTTACCATATGTCAAGCTGATCGGTCTGTAAGATTTAAAATACCACTTTAACTATTTGTCTGCATGCTTAACTATCAATGTCTGTAATATGGATTCCATCATGTTCTGAGCACTTAAATAGCGTGTCGATGCCCTGTTTTAAACTGTGAACCCGCAGTAATAAAGGGACTCGGACAAGGGTGCTGTATATCGCCAACACTGTTCAAAGTATATCTAGAAAGCGCATTAACAAGATAGAAGAGAAAATGCAAAGTAATGGTGATTGCACAGGACATTGATGACATTGAATATATAACACGTAAGCTAATTGAAGAGTATGATAGGTGGGGTCTAGAGGTTAACATATAGAAAACAGAATATATGTGTATAGAAGAAGAACAACAAGACCTGCCTATCTCAGACAAACAAAATATCAAACACTGCAGGTCATACAAATACCTAGGCGTTAAAATATCGAAAGAAGGAAGCCTGGACGAAGCAATAGCCAAAAGAAATCTTCAAGGCAGGAAGGTTGCATCCA
>JARJEC010133392.1:0-22379 GCA_030264575.1 Tachinus sp. AB-2021 | reverse complement strand
GACGAAGGACGGGTGTCTGCGACGTAATAACACGCACGTCTAGCATCAAATGGAGATGGGCAGGCCACGTTGCCAGACTTAACGACGGCCGTTGGACCAAACGGCTTCTGGAATGGAGACCCCGTGCCGACAAAAGAAGCAAAGGTAGGCCACCAACCCGTTGGTCCGACGACATCAAGAAAATTGCACGAAACTGGATACAAAAAGCGAAGAACCGAGTTACATGGAAAGAGTTACAGGAGGCTTATGTCCAGCAGTGGACGCAAACGGTTGGCAAATGATGATGATGATTATTTCTGAAATTTTCTTATGGAAATAGTTCTCGATATATCCCTCTTGCAAGCCATCCTTGAACATTTTTACTTGTGCACTTCTTGCACTTGTAATACTTTCGCGTATTTGGCATGCACTCGCGATATAACTACTGACTATTTAATTTATACTCTTACCAACCAATCACAACATGCGTATGGACCAACGTACATCATATATCAACGAATATTTTGAATATTTTGCTTGTTGATCGGTTGTTTAGCAACGTCCAAGACACTAACAATTTATAATTGAGAATTATATTTATATATTCATTAAATAGTCCGACCAAATACCATTTGTGAATTCAAATTTGGGATATTTAATTCGGCGTTAAATATCCGGCAATCTTAATTCACTTATTTATTATTTCTACTGACTATGTTTTTAACTTTTCTACAAACAAATAAAATAATTGCAATGGCTCATCACATGCTATATGTCTCTGTGTGATACCACCAATCAGATCTTTATTACAGAGTTTTGAATGTAGCATTATTATATTGATTAATATATTCTTAATTCATCAATCATCTGTATATTTAAAAAGAATTGACCAATATTATTGATTTATAGTGATCAAGCTGGCTATCAATTCAATAGGTAGTAAAAATCGATAAAACTGCACCTTGCTTTTACAAAAATAGATGACTGATTCCGGGTCATAAATGTTATTTAAAATCAATCTGACATGAATCTTAGAATTAACCTGTAGTTTTACACAGAAAATTTGTAAAATTACAGGATTGTAAGCATTTTTTTGTAAGTAATACATTATATATTTAATCATATACTAATCACCTGTAATATACACCAGGTTGATTTTATACCAGGGTAATTTTTTTATGTGGCTCAAACCTATTTTACATAAGAAAATTAATCTCAAATTACTTCATGTCGATTTTTCTATGATTTTAATTCTCGTATAATTTTCACGTAAAACAGGTTTTTGCCAAAAAAAAATTACCCGGTAAAAAATCGACCTCTTGTGTATTAAACCTCGAAAATAAAATAAATAAATAAATATGTAAACTTAAAAGAATATTTAAATTAAAATAATGAACAATCAAAATTAGATGTAATTTTTTGAATATATGTTAGAAAAGCAAAATAATAATAATAATAATAATAATAAATTTATAAATAATTCAAAATTGTTTTATTTAAAATTATTGAAAAACACTGAATCTAGATAATACTGGAACAGCAATATGAGAACACACAATACACAACTTTTGGTCTAAACTATGGTCAACAACAAATACACATAATAATAATGCATCATGGACTAACGAAATTAAACAGCATGAACAAAAAAAAGAATACTTGGATTATCAGAAAATTTCAACTGAACACGTTACAAATACTATAAATAAGAACCATAATTGGATGGAGTTATGCATAAAAGCACCAAGCCACATTTTGTAATTATTGAATTAAGAGCACCATGTTAGTATCGAAATAGTATTAAACATTTAAATTGCAATTTAAAGGTTTGATACTATTTGACGTATTGAAAAATATCAATTTTTATATAACATGGTGCTTTTTTATATAACATGGTGCTCTTAATGCAATAAATTATCCAATTGTAACTAAATCACAGCACATAAACATCACTGAAAACATGCGGTTGCACACACTTCCCATAAGAAAACAACACTATATAAGCCCCTGTGCTATGTTTTCCTACAGCACGACTTGATGTGCCACTGAATATAACGCTTATATTTTATTGTTTTTTTAATTATCTGGACATCAGACAAGATTTTTCTATATTATACATTATTTATTATACCGGATAACAATTGAAACACATATGGACCCGTGTCTTTTTTACTTATAAATTTAATATTTTCTAATAAAATTTGTATGGGTGGGGTAAAATACATTGTAAGAATTTACTTTATTGGTGAAAAATTAAAAAATATCATTTCCGGTCTCACAAATAACATAAATTTTATCATTTATTTTTATTTCTTAGTCTATTACGTAGAAATCTCAATTTTCAGAACTCTTGTAACATAACCTCATTTTTTTAATATTTATTTTTATATCACAAAAAATTTATAACTTTTTAAATACTTGTTAAAAACGGATATTTTTATGTCGTTTAATAGCTAAAGAGATCTACTTTTACATGGTACCATGGTACTAAAGGGTTCTTTATTTGAAAAAGTAAGCTACGAGTGTTGCGACCTAAATATTAATTATGTCATTTATAAAAGTGCGTAAATTAATCATTTTTGAATAATGTGGCAAAGTGATATTGTTACAATTGATCTTCTTGTATTTCGATGCTGTAGCTATAAAAAACTTGAAAGAAAAACACTTGAAAAAAATTCTGAATGAGGTTATGTTATCAAATTTGCTGAAAGTAGGAATTTATATTTTAAATGATATAACAAATGAAAATTTGTAAAATTTACCCTGTGTTCTTTTTAAGTTAATAAAATTTCATTTTAACCCATAAGAATTTAATTAAAAATTATTTTTAAATGAAAAAAGATATAGCGCGTACTTGTTTCAGTTGAAGCCCGGTGTATTCACAATAAAAATATAAAATCAGCTGCTTGAACAAATAATTATTTAATGTTACAAAACCTGCCACTAAAAATCTTAGTTAAAATGATTTTTATTATCGGTTTGCTACCTCATAATTTAAAAAATAAACTAAAGTATATGTTTGTATTATAATAAATTAATGTATGTTTTAATTTGATTATATTTGTTTACTAGAAATTGAGCTATTGCAATATCTCAGAAAAGATATTTTCTGAGATATTGCAATTGCTCAATTTCTAGTAAACCCTTAGCACTACTAATCATTGGAGTGCAATTAAAATTCGATTACTACATTATTAGAAATACAATGCAAAACAAGCACATTTAGTTTTTGGCTTATAACTTATCGCATATATTTTATACTCTAATTGCCGATTACCCATTACAGACAGAAGATAGTTTCTCGGAAAATGTTTACCCTCCTCAGAAATTGGCTTCTATTAATAGGTCAAAGAGTTTTAAGGACCGACTAGATCCACTTTTATGTAAGTAGAAAATGTTGTGCAAACGCAGTGTTGTGCATTCATTAATTATTTATCTAATAATTATTGAAATAAGCAATTCGTGTTCGAATAAATCTCACAAATGCATTTTTTTCTCTTATCATGATAAGGATTTCCGTGAAAATGTGCCAGTTTAATAAAATTAAGTGAATTACAAACAAAAATTAAAATATGTTTTGTTTGTGCTACAAGGTTTTGTAAAAAGTCGATTATTAGTATTGTAAGATTTTTTGGAATACGTCTAATTTTGTGAAATGCTTAACAGTATATAACAATTTTTTAAATGAAGTAAATTAAAAAATATATTTTTAGCTGCTCCAAGATTGAACGCTCTGAGAAACAGGGATGATTCCAAACCTACAGTTGGTGCCTCAATACGTAATTATGCATTAGATTTGGCTCAGGATAAATCAACGACGTTTGCTCAAAACATAGATAATTTTATAGCATGTACATGTGAATCAAAAGAAATGAATCCACAAATTGTTATGAGAAATATGCGACAGTTTATGTCTGGAATGAAAAATTATTTAGTGAAACATGGAGAAAAGGGATTTGATAAAGAAGTAGAACGGGAACGAAACAAGGTAATCTATAAAACTGCAATTTTTAAAATATTTATTTGTAAATTGTTTTCAGTTAAAATCTACGGAATTTTTAAATTTAGATGCCATTTTGGAAGGAGTGTTGCATCGTTTAGTAGTTAGGCCTTTAAAAAGTCATTTACACAAATTATTTGTTGACCATTATACAAAGACTGGTGCTATTAAACTTTTATCAGATAATATACAATATGCAAGTACAAGACCTATATCAGAATTAGCCATCAAAGTAAGACATTTAGTTAATTAAGCACCACGTATTCTATAAATTTTATATCTTACTTTTTAGCCAAAAATTACCCTGCCATCTGAATCTGCATTAAAAACAATAGAAGAATATTTGTCAAGACTGCAAAGTGCTGATTCGCCCTTGGGAAAATTGGAGTACCTTTTAGCGGCTATTGCGACAATTTTTAATTCTGTAGGTTTTATATATATATATATATATATATGTATGTATAAGTTAAGTTTCAAAAATATTTGTTATATATTTCAGGTGAAAACAAGTCAATTAACTGGTTCTGGGAGAACAGTAACTTTGGGTGCCGACGATTTCTTACCACTATTTGTATGGGTTTTGGTCAAGACTAAGTTTGTTGCTGCCGAAATTGAAGCTGAATATATGTGGGGTATGTAATGGCATCAGATTTTTTGATAAAAAAATTTTAGTTTAATGGTGTACTATTATGACGTCAAGTCAAGAGGTAATTACAAATTATAGGTTTTTATGATGCTTACGGACGACTCTAGTGGTGATACAAATCAAAAAGCGCGTATTATGAAGTAATATCAGAAACGTAATTACCATTTAATTTTTTATAATAACCGGTATAAAATTTAATAGGATTATATTATTTTATATATAACAAATATTGCTAATAGATGTAATTAGAGCTTCTCTCGAAATCGAGATCGAGACAAGATTTATTGTTTCAAGGTCGAGATCAAGGCCAAGACAAGATTAAGACGAAATCTCGGCGAGATCAAAACAAAATCTCGATGAGATCTCGCATTTAAAGAAATGTATAAATAAATTTATTTTAACAAAAATTTATTTAATAAATATGTTATATTATATATTATGTGTAAAATTTAAAATATTTCTTTAATCTTGTCAAGATTTTGTCGAGATTCAAGATTGAGATTGAGATTGATATGTTGAGAATCTCGGTGAGATCAAGACAAGATAAATTTTTTAAGATCTCGACGAGATCATGTTTTTTATAATCTCAACAAGACTAGATCGAGATTTGATTAATCTCGTCTCGTCTCGACAGAAGCTCTATACTATACTTCATATATTTGTTATAGTACTGTCACTATTGTCGGCCGCACAAATTGTTTATTTTAACATTGAATTCGTAATAGTGTTCAACTTACTATCCATAGATACTTTAACAAATGTCTCTTGGAACATACATCAACTATGTTTTGCAGATAAGACTCTTAATCTTAGCTGGGCATTAATTTTCTAGATTCTGGAAACGAATGTAGCTCTAGATTCTAGAGCTACACTCGTTAAGATTCTGTGTCATGGAGTAATTGAATAGAACTTTGTTTAATTACAAAAAAGCATAGTTAGAGATAACACAATACATTTATATTCAGAGAAAATTAAATTAAAAATAGGTAATAGTAATATTACCTATCTTTTAATTATTCAAATTGTTGACTTGTATAGTAAGAGAAAGTATAATTACCGTTTGTACAGATTATGATTTTTAACATTACCTACTCAATTGGTATATTTACACTGACGATTGAGCAATATTAACCGTGTTTCAATTTTACGTAATTTTTTTTTTGTCGTATATGGAGATGATTTTGTGTACCTACTTTTTTTTGTAATTGCGATGGATAATCTTAAAAAGATTCATATTTACATCCTTGTTCCGTAAAGTGCTGACCTTTTGTCACGCTTCTACTCACTGAAAATGTCATGCATCTTACATTCAACTGTTTTTCTTTTCATTTTCATTATATTTAGCTCAGATCCTTGTATGGTCTCCTCTCTTGTGGTCAGAAATCTTTTTAAGTATTTATCCACTCCATTACAGTACATGCACTTAATCCAGTTTGACAGGTTCATTTGTTTCAGGTAAGTTATTTTGCCTCGTTTGTGGTTAATTCACTGTTTGAGATTTTTAATTAAACACCTGTTAGTCCAGGGGCTAGTGAATTTTTTTAGTACATATTTTCCCAGTAGCCAAACATGGATAAAATTATTCATCTACTAATTCTAAGCAACAAATCGTAATGGGGTTGGGGTTATGGGTTGAGTCAGAAAATATCTTATCTTATATAAATGCGGTTCATTTTATATATATATATATATTAAATTTTTATGTACGTTTATTTGTGATGCGATCACAGCTATACCACTTATTCGATTCAGCTCAAATTTATACTACCATATATTCTTCAGAGTGTGAGTAAGTATTATGTGCGGTTTTGAAAGGTGGCGCCATCGAACTTCTATAGCAATGGACCAATTGAGTCCAAATTCACACATATATTATTTTGGACATTGCAACGTTCTGTTCACCCTTTCGAAAACCCACTTAAAGTTTTGCTAATTTTTTTTCTTACATCTCCTCTAAAAATGTTCTATATGATTTTCAGGTGAAAACGTGTTAAATTTGTTACCCAATAAATCACTATAGTTTTTTTCCAAACACCTATAATATACTTATAAATTATTATATATACATTATATTTTATACTATGCTTAGTAGTCTGAACTGTAGTCACCTAAAAAATGTTGTGTACACCACGGCCAAAATACTCTTAGCTGTCCTCGCCTAATGCTTGCATTGCTCACTTTGCTCGCTCGTCTCGCAACTTTTAGACTAGTCCAGCAAAGTAGTACTTTCTGGCCTTGATGTACAAATAACTATTATTTAATTGTTTATTTTTTCATTTTCTCAACAATAAGCACAAGTTTCTTTCATACTTTTCAACAAATTTATTTTTAAATGAATTAAATATTATAAGATTTTTATTTAATAAAGAAATTAATTTTGGCACACACTTTAAAGACTTCTAGTTTGACAACTTATACTGGATTGTAGAATTTAATTATTGCAATCTTTGAAATCAATTCAAAAATGTCATAATAGTATTTTTGTTTAAGGATTATTACATCCCTCATTATTATCAGGAGAAGGAGGATATTACCTAACTACATTATCTTCGGCAGTTCATGTACTTAAAAACTTTAAAGCCAGCAATGAAGAAAGTTTTAAATGTAGTCCTAAAACGGATGTAAGTATAGTGTGTAGATTTATTGACTTGATTTAACCTGTATTTTATTTTAGTCAGTTCTAAAAGTGGTAGTTCCTGATGAATTGCATGGCTCAATTCTTACAAAAACTCTACCAGCCAGACCACATATGACAACAAAAGAAGTGTGTAAAATAATTGCCCATAAAGCAAGAATAACAAATCCTCAAGATTTTGCTCTATATCGTTTAGTAGATGGCGAAGGTAATATAGTCATTAATAAAAAATCAACATTTAACAAAAAAATTTTTGCAGAAACAATGTTAGCAGATAATGACTGTCCTCAAGATTTTATGAGTGAAGAAAAACATGTAATGTTGGCTTATAAACGAATTGATGCAAAAATAGCATGGCCAAGGCAACATTCCAACTGATAATACTAGTCATTTCCATTATCAGTTGATCATTTCTTCTAATCTCTTTGAATTTTATAAATAATAAAATTAACTGAAATATAAAGAAAATATTTATCATTTTGTAAAAATAAAGTATTTGATAATTTATGTTTGTTTTACAAGTGTAACTTTGATGTTTTTATACTGATGTAGCTTAGCTGCAAAATATTTTAATTTATAAAAGTGGACGTTTTTTTATCCAATCAATAACAAGATATACAAAAAATGTAATTGTATTTATTTTAATAACTCCTAATTAAACTGTATTGAGCATTACTAAATAAAGTATATTCTTGAACCTATAATTATGTTATATTTTTGATTGATGGCATAATTGAAACCTTATTCAAATAGCACTTGATTGATTACTTAGAACTAATTTCAATTTTTCTTTATTCAATATTCAAACTTCTTTAGAAATGGAGGACATAAATGAGCAAGAAGTTTATTTTCCTGATGAATTTAAAATTCGACAGTGCTTAAAAAACTTTAAGTACAGTGCTAGGGCAGATGAAATCCGTAAGAGATCAAAATTAGATAAAGAAGATGGAAGTGTTATTGACACTCATGATCAATTTTATAGAGATCATAAATTATTACTTACATTATTCAGAGTGAGTTTCGTATAATGAAATAGTTCATTTTTCAAGATAATTTAATAGGTTTTAGCAGTGATGCCGGTGCAACGGAAAAATGGAAGAATTGTATTTAGTTGGCTGAGCTCTGCCTCTATTTATGCATACGTATTTTATGGTGTAACAACAGTTCTTGTGTTATTTGTGGGTTATGAGAGATTACTCATATTAACAACTCAAAGCAAAAAATTTGATGAATACATTTATTCAATTATTTTTATTTTATATTTAGTACCTCATTTTTGGATACCTTATGCAGGATGGAGTGTTGCTAGAGATGTCTGTGTTTATAAAAATTCATGGGGATACTTTCAATTGGAGTATTACAAAATAACAGGTTTGTCTAAAAGTTTATATTTTGGTTCATTATTTATTTTTTAAATACAGGAAAAAGTTTGGAGTTTCCATATTTGAGCACTCTAATTGTTATCATCAGTTCTGGTTGTTTGATATTGGCAGTTGGTTTTCTACTATCACTCAGCAGCACTCTCGAGGGTTTTACTTTATATCACACAACGGCTTATGTTCATATTATAACTATGATTAATATGAACTATGCTTTATGGTATATTAACTGCAGAGCTATTGGTAATGCCAGCAAATCAGTTGCTGACAGCTTTGATGCGGTAAGTAAAATATAAATAATATTAAAAACTGGATAGCGACATTTTAGATACCTTTCACTTAAATTTCCTAATATGACAACATAACTGTAGTTCAATTGACTTAGGACAAACGAATTTTTATAAGCAATATCTCAGTATCAGCATTAAATGATCCTCTATGAGGATAATGTACTTTAGTTTGTACAAGGAATTTTTAATACAATTACTAATAAGTTTTTAAAACACAGATTACTATCCATCACCAGCACTACATTTTTAACTCGTCAGTAAACGATATCTGCCATCCTTTGACATATTTTTATAATAGAGATTAAGCCTTTTCTTTGCTTTATTTCTAAAAAAATGTATCACATTTATATGAAATGCATTGATTTCTTGCGATACTTTTTCGTTATCTTCAAGATTTATAAATATGTGTATTGTTCGCATAAACTTTAGTTTTGCTGAACTTTCCAGTAGATAATAAAAATTCTTGGATAAATTATTATAAATAACTTTCTATTTTAAAGATATGCTGCAATTAATTTTACACTATTATATATCAAAACCAATAAATTTTAACTTTTATAGTATTGAATGATTTAATGTCAAACAAAATTAAAGCAGTATTTTATACAGTTTTTTGCTGACATGAAATAAAATATTTAAGTTGTTTTAGTTATTATAAACATCCAGTTTAAAATATTTTTATATGTTTTTTCTATAAGTTACTTATAACGTTATAACAATATAAACTTAATTAAATGAAACAAAAAACATATAATTTTAAACTGCAATACGTATTGTTGGATTAATAAATGCTAATTTATTTATTTATTATAATAATTTTTTCAATTAACGAAGTTTATCTTTTTACTGAAGAGGTCCTATAAGCTGTATAATAATCCCCGTTCTATAATTGCTATTTGTTAAATTTAATAAATATCAGTTATGCCATTGCCCCTTCAGAATTCAAACAATTATTTATATTTTATTATTATTATTATTATTTTGTACAGTACTTAACGTGCAACGTGCATTCATTAAGCAAGTATTTAATGGGTAAGAATAAAAATACAAACTGGTAATGTGAAAAAAATGTTTATACTAAAAAATAACTATTCTTATCACAAATCACAAGGACAATGTTTACTATCAGTACTGGCAATGCCATCTATAACAAAAAATAAAAATAAAAAATCAATTATATACAACAACATTAAACATAATTATAAAGTTTCTTCACATTGCATTTAATTACAAAATATAAGAGGGATCAATGTATATGGACTTATCTAACAAAGAACTGCAAATGGCAAAACGTTAGTATGTTAATAAATAATGAAACCAGAAAGTCGATTGATAACAGCAAATTTGGTTACTTACCATAGAGTCCCGTCATTCATATTCATACTTTGTTCAAAATAAGCTTTAAAAATTGACATGAACTGACATGGGTGGATCGGAAATAACCCGATAGCTTTTAAGGCCGATGCTTTATTCTTTTTTCTCAATTTTCCAATAAATTGCATGCGCCCGAGCCGAATCATCCAAATCGCCCGAGCCGAATCATCCAAATCGCCCGGGCCTATTTGATCCCTCGATCCTCCGTGAACTAACAACCATAATGTAGTCATTCATTGCATATTTAGTGAGATTGAAATAAAATACCTTATATTTTACGTTATCATTTTTACTGATTCGAATATAATTGACGTAAGATTTACTCAAATTATAATTCATTATTTTAACGCCGTAGAATTTACATATTATTATTTACATTACTGTTTATATGTAAAACATATATAAATTAACGTTTTTTTAATGTAAATTTTTGAACGTTTATATAACGTTTATAACCAATTTGCATTAATTTAGTTTAAAAGATGTAATTTACGTTTTTCTTGCGCATTACGGCTTGGCAGGATTAAATTGAAGTTTATTATACTCTTTGCGCAGCTCGTAAAATATAAGAAAGGGTGTATATTGCAAAAACAAAAATTTTGTTAAATTTCACAATCACTCAACACACACGAAAGACGAAAGAGAGCCGGCAAAACGCCTTACTTTATAATGATAATAATAGACGCTTGTGTGTGAAAATACGCACGCAGACGTCCAGGTTCACAAACTCCTGCTCAATTTGAAGCCATACGTCTAAAAATAAATGTTTACATAACATTTTGACGTACATTTTGTAACATCAAATTGATGTATTGAAACGTAAATTTTATCTAATGTATTTACTGTCATAGTACACATATTTTTATCGGTACGCTTAGCAAAAAGTATGTACATACTAAAAAATATTAAAAAAAGTATTTATAGATACAAATAGTTGTCCAGCTCTGAACTCGATGAACGAGAAATAGATATTTTGTAATGAAAAAAAAGGTTGATAATTTTATTATTAAAATCAACCATAAAATATAACTACCTAAGTAAACTATAAAATATTAAACGGTTTATTAAACGTTTTATTTATGTGGTTTATTTGCGTAAAATATCTGCCAATAAAACATAAAATATTATATAAAAATTTAAGTAACTACAATATATTACATTTGCATTTTTAATTTACGCTAGAATTACGTAAATTTCGTGCAAACTTTACGTAAAATAACATAAATTTTACTCAAAATTTGCATTAAAAAACATGCAAATTTTACATTAATTATTTATGTTCATTTACACAAATCTGTTGGTTAATTAAATTTAACAAATATCAGCTATTTCATGTAGTTTTTTTTAAATTTAAACAATTATTTATATTTTGTTATTATCATTTCAAATTTTGTAATAGTACTTACCGTGCAACGTGCGTGCATTAATTAAGCAAGCATTTAATAGGTTATGAATGAAATAAAAACTGGTAATGTGAAAGTATATTTATATTTTAAAATAACAAATGGTCAATGATTATAAATAACAAGTTTGATTATTTACTATACAGTCCCGTTATTTATAGTTTGTTCAAAATAAAGTTTAACATTGACATGACTAACAACACAGACATTGCGTACACTCATTGCATATATTTAGTAACATGCAAATAATACGGTTAATAATTTACTTAAAATCTATGGCAATTTGAATACGTTAGTTTAATTTACGTTTATTTATATTACTATAGTAAACGATGTCAGATCAAAATATTCCATATTTTAAAATTATCTATCATATTGTGTATGTTTTGTAAAAGTACAATCGGGAAATGTGCACATTTGCGTATAAATATGAGAGCCGAACAGTTCACAAGCGGTTTGATTGAAGATATGCACATGTCAAAATTAATACAACGAGTTTGTTGGTAATCGAATTAAACTTGTTTATTTTTGAGAGATAAATTAATAAATTATGTTATTTGAAAACCACACGAGTGCAATACTCGTGTGTTTTTCTTTTAAATAAAATAATTTAACTCGAAAACGAAAACAAGTTTGCGGTAAAACGTTTGGTTCGACAATTGGAAGCCTTTTAGCTCGTAACACGAACTTGCAAACTGATTTTGTCAAACCAAGCGTGTACGCACGCGAGCGGAACGGTTCACAAGTGGATTATTAAACGGAATGGTTGACAATTTGGATGCCTTTTAGGCACAAAGTTGTTGCAAACCATTTTCGAAGATTCCGACATTGTCGGTCTTTTCATGATCACTGAAAGGCATTGTTTGTAAAATAGTGTATCCGAGGGTCAGGAAAGGTTATTACACAATAAATGGTCCTAAAATAAGTATACCTACACTACAAACGGTACTAATATTTCAAATGTTGAATTACATACTGTTTTTAGTTTTTATGTACTTTTGTATTTATTTCAATTTGTATAAACTATGAAGCAAACAATTCATGAATTATTTAACTTTCTAATTATATAGAAATCAATAATGATACAATTTTTATTAATACATTATTATTTTATTACATATATTAATATGGGCCAGAGTTGGGAGTTTTGCGACCATTGCTCGTCGGAAACCTTCAGTAGCATCCGTCAGTAGCATCTAGCGGATGCTATTGCTGGTTTGTTGCTTTCCTAAATAATTTCATCGAACTGTTCATGAACTTATTGAATATTGTTTGTTTGTTTTGATTCCAATGCTAGATTTGTAAAGCAAAGCAATTGTTAAAAAGGCGTATTTTAAAAGATTCCCTTTTTTATTACCAACAATCTCTGTCCAGTTCGCCTTGCTGGCTATTAAATATTTCTTTAACTTAATAAGAATCAAATTTGCTATAAAATGATAAACGAATAAATAATTTGATCAAACTGAAGTGACTTGGTATGAAATTTAATTATTTTTAAATTATTGAAAGTTTTAGTCGGATTTTAGATCTGTTAAATAGATAAAAATGAACGGACTAGTACTTAAACAAAACTTTTAAATGGATCAAAATGTAGTGACTACTACAAATTTTCTTTAATCATTAATGAATTATTAAAATTTTTAAAATACATCGGTTGCAATTTCAATTTTTTTTAATTATTATTATATCTTTGTTGAATAACATACAATTTTTTACTGTTCGCAGTGAAATAATAATTTCTATTCATTTAATAAAAATATCGATATTTATATCATCCAGGCTTCACGAAATTATTAACCTACCAGCTTTTCCATTAATTAATACTTATTTACATAACGTTGAGTTATATTTTTACGCGACAGCTTCGTTGATTGATCAGTAAACGGTTTATCGATTAACATAAATTCAATTCAAATAATATATTTTATGTAGTCGATTCCAATTCTATTAACTTTTCAAGGTTTCATTAATTGTGTTTGTATATACCATGTATTTTACATAAAACGGTTTATAAATTTAATTATATGTAGTTTAAATAATGTTATATTTTATCCCACAAACTGAAAAAAACTTCATTAAAACCTTTTTATGGTGGTATAATTTATACATTGACCAATTCTAAGAACTACAAACAATCACTAATGACTAGTGATGTCACAGGAACCGGATCCAAATCAGATATCCCAGCAGTTCCGCCCAATTTAAGATTCAGTTCCGGCCGGATTCCTATATTTTTTAAATAAATGAAGTTCATGTAAAAACAATATTTATTAATAAAATACAAGCCAGAAACAAAGAAAAAACATAAAACTAAAAATAAAAATAAACAATACAAATAATAAAAATTATAAAATGAAAAATAATTAAAATTGTAATATTTATAAAATAATAAACAAAATATTTAAACTTAAATTAGAATATAAAAATATTAATTTTTCTTCATCATAATTTGCGGTACGTCCATTTTTTTGTCAAGATAGGTAAAAAAGTATTTTCAGAAGGCGCTAAATATTTTTTGGTAATGTTAGAAATTACAATTTTAATTTATTTTGTTTCCACCAGGCGGAATCTTTTGTCTATACTGGGCAAAGTTCCCCTTTCGCCCAAAAGTGTGCGACTCCTGTGTAGGGTGCAAACACACATATATATATATATATATATATATATATATATATATATATATATATATATAATATCATAAAGGCGTCCGCGATAAGCTGGCATGCATCCGATATGTTTACCATTCTCTAAAAATAGTCGCAAACGATTTGTTATGATGAGTTCTACCATTTTCACTAAAAATTAGCTGGACGCCAGTTTGTACGACAAATGGCTAATGTATATTATTTAGTTCACCACATACGCTACGGGTGTCGTGCTAGTTGAATTCATGTATTTTATGTATATTTTTATGTTATATAGCTTGCGGTGAAGTTGGCATCCGGTAAATCTGATAACGTTTACGTTTAAACTCATGGTAATTATAACAATGCGAATTATTTGCCTCAAGATGCTTCAGTTCCAGTACCTGAGATACGTTTTCTTTGGTAAGGCGCGAAACGGGCGGTTGAAGGGACCGCTGTAAAATTGGAACGCGTGGATTTATCTTGAAAGCGTAATATATAACTATAAAACAAATGATTATTGAAACAGTAGTAATAATTATTGTTTTTGTTTATTAAGGCTGGATACTAAAATCCCGCCAATCCTATAACTCGGTTATTTTGTAAGCATTTTTGTACGATATATAAAATTAAAAGAAATTTTGTTTTATAATCTTCAATCAAGTATTTGTTTCTAATATTTATTATTTGCAACTATTTTTTTCTATTATTTATAACTTTTTTAATTATTATTTTATTTGAATATCTCTCGTTTTTCTAATTTCAAAAATATATTACAAGTATATGTCAATTATAACATTATTTAAATTAATTTGATTATTTTTTTTAATACTTTTAAAATTTTTATTTTTTAAGCATACTTAATTTTTGTTAATCAAACCAACTTTATTCAAATAAAATAGGAAATTGAGGGTTGGGGTGCAATTTACAATTGATATTCAAATGTTAGAAACAAATAGTTGACAAGATAATATAAAGAATTAAATTTTGTTTAATTTTATGCATCTATGAAAAAATGCTAAAAAACTACCAAATTATAGTATTAGTCTGACTGCATGGTAGACACTAAATCTACTACTTTGGCATTGACCATTCCCACTAAAATTTGGCCGGTTACATATTTAATGCGGTCGATTGCAATTCACGTGTTAACATTGCGGCAATATATGTGTGTTATCAACCATTATATTTCCACGAGAATCTGGTAAAATGATCTTCTTATAGTGCAGTTCTGTATGTGCTTAAAGTGTTGTGTTGCGCAATGATTCCCATTCCAACAGTAAAAATTATAAACATCTTTTACACTTAGAATGTCAACTTGTATGAAATATATGTAACAAATATTACACCATACAAGTTGACATCCTCCGTGTAGAATTAGCGGTAAAGATGGCATCCCCGGGAAGTTGCTATTCGATATATATATGCCACTTTTTGATTGACCATTGCAAATTCGTTATGGTCGGGTGCTAGGCATGTTTAGCATTACGATATCATATTTTGTGTGGGTGTTATCAACGTGGGTAAAATAAAGCATAGATTTAGAGTATAATTTAGAACGAGTTGACGTTGTTAACATTTACAATAAGTGCTTAAGTACAACTTTTAAGCTTATATCGTGTATAAATTTAAAAAAATTAAATTAAATATTTTTGAATCTAAAAATAAATATTAATTTTTATAAAATATACATTTTGCTATCAGTTTAAAAATTTGTACCGTCATTTGTTTTAGAGTTACAATTTTAGACCTTATATATATTAAAAATGCAATAGACTGTTGTTAACAAATGTACTTACCTTTTACTACTTTTTTGTTTTTCTCAATCGATTCTACCTTCTGAAAAAAATTAATTATGTTTCTTTTCATTTGATATCAAATGAACATTTACAAATCATTACATTATTTTTATTTTCGCACAATGCCGCTTTCTCATAGCTAAGTTAGTGGAGAAACCAATAGTTTATCAAAATAAATGCAACTCTATTCACAAATAATAAAAACAGAAGAACTGGCAACGTTGCTGGTTATGAAAATATATTTGGATGCCAACCTAACCGTAGAATATATCGGCAGCCAGTATGTATGATATCTATATATCAATTAATTACCGTGCGTTATCTCGCAAAAACTTAAAAATAATTCAACCAATTTGAATAATTTTATTTTGTTTTCTTTGCCTTAATACTGGGATGGTTTAAAAAAAATAGGAAATACCAAAAAATTAAAAAATCTAAATTTTTTATTTTGTATGGCAATTGCACTTCGGATTATTTTCAAAAGATTTCGTTCATGGCAAACCTTCTTGGTTGCTACTGCACTCATCTGGACTGAAAGTGGACTGTTCTCAACAGCATGGTTTGCTGGAACACTACTACATTCTGCTACACTGTCGACGTGTTCTTGTATAATATTTATGCACTCAACAAACGATTTCTTCATCTTTATTTTCTTGAATGCTGCTGAGTGTATTACGACTCCAAAAGATAATGAGATCTTTTGGAGCGGTCCATTTTGTATGCTTTCCAATTTAAAATAATCATTAAAATAGGTACTTACGCATTACGAAACGGATATGCTTATTTTGTCACAGATTTTCTGCTTCTTCTAAAGGCTGTGAATCTTTTTTAACTTTTTGGCATTATCACTATAAATAACAAACCAAAACAATCTAAATAACACACAGATTAAATCAAACTGAAACACTTTCTTGCTTAGTCGAAGTAATATACACATTCTCCCTCCCACCTGAAATAATTTATAAAATTGCCAACCAGTTGGGCATGGTCAAATTGCATCCTACTGTGAACCACATTGGATAAATAGCTAATATGCTATGTAAAAAGGGATTATATATTACTATAATTAAATACATTCTATAAGAAAACAAATGGCTTGAAATGGTTAGGTAAAAGCCAATTTTGTTATGAAAGTCATTTAATCTTCAAATATACAATTTTGGAAGGATTAACAATAATAAGTTATAAAGATGATTTGTACAATCGTTCTTGCAATAGCATTATAATTAAAACTAGAGGTCGCAATGCCTACTAAAACTATTCTCTCGCCTCGCCATCAGTTCATTACGTTAAAAATAATCATTTTAAATTTAATAAGATAAATAGAATCTTGGTTTGTATGGTATAAAAGTAAAGGTGGATCCAGTCGGTCTGTTCAACACAGTTTGCTTGTCCTAATTTTATATAATTTTGATATATTTGTATTTCGCGGGTTTCGACACTTACTTGACACAAATCACAATATGCAAATTTTAGAGACATATAAATTAGTTTATATGAAATGTTAAATATTTAATATTTTTCTTGTAAATTTCACAAAACTCTTCTTTTCGACATTTCTAATGCGTTTCTATAAGTTGGTATTAAAATATTCACATAAAACCAATTTAATTTAATTTCTGTTAAATTACTGTAGAATTGAGCAACTACCCTAAATAGCGGGAAAAGTAACTAGAAGTCGCAATACGTATTAAAACTTTCCCCGATCAATATTAAGTCATATATCAGTTCTTAAGTTAAAAAGCATAATTTTAAATTTATTAAGATAAGTAGAATGTTAGAATGTGTTGGTGGAGGATAGTATAAAAGTAAAGGTGGATCCGGTCGGTCTATTTGCCACACTTCGCTTGGCCCAATTTTATATAACTTTTATTCATATTTTCGAATTTTGCGGGTTTTGACACCGAGTGACATTGATCAAGTGGGTTATGTTTTCCCCAATTGACCATATCAAAAGCGCCATATATTAGTATTTTATTTCCCTATAAAGTGAAAATTAATAAATTTGTATGAAAGAAAAGCAAATTTTAGATATCTGCAAATTAGTTATATAAAATTTTGTTATAAATTTTAAAGTTTTTATATAAATGATCAAAATTTTTCTTTTCGACATTTCTAATGCGTCTTTTAAGTTAGATATTAAAATATTGACCTAAAATAAATTCTAGTGTTAAATTACTATAGAATTGAGCAACTACCTTTCTTCATTTGTTATACTGTTCAAATTGAGGCCGTTTATTTAAATTTTTGAAAAATAATTGATCACGCACACACACGTCCACACACCCACACACTCACGCTCACGCACTGTTTTTATGCGTTATTGTTATGCATTATGCGTCCCACATACATACATACTTACATACAGACATTTTTCTAAAACCTTTTTTTAGAATCCAAAGCGACTTCCAAAACGTATATTTCCATTGAAATTTGAATTTAAAATTTTTGGTATGAATTTACTACTTTTACTTATATAGGAGGAATAGTAAAAATAGTATATATCACGCAGAGTGAACATATTTAGCGTTTCTCCCAATTTAGCCGCTTCGGCTAACGCCTGGGCAACAATTGTAGGTTTAACATAAAATGACGTTGTTCAACTCTTAGTAATATAATAAACTATTAGAACAGGATTTTCTTTTTTATCGCATTCAGAAAAGCATAATATACAACTTTTCACTCCAATCGTCGCTACTTCCTTGTATCATTACAAATTCGATTCCCATGAATCATACATAATATTTAGTGCTGTTTTAATGTTTGCTCTACCTATAAACTTGGTCTACACATTATGTTCTAACGTGCGGTCTACGTGGTATCACGTAATCACTGTTACCTATTTAATAGAAACTGCGACTTTGTGTGTGGGGTTTGTATAGATTAGTTTAAATAGTGCAAGGTTGGCTTATAGGTTGAGGGCGGCAGTTTAATGACATGATATGGCACAATGTGGAAATGGTGGAGAAACTGGTATTAAAGTATCTATGTTATCCGGTTTATTTTGGTTAGGTTAGATTGAGCATTTTCAAATGGGGAAAACGTTGAAGATCAGATGTTCCTGCACGATTGAAAACAGATTAAAACTAGAACCCAAAAAATAAAAGCTATTGTACTAATTGAAAGAAAAAGACGGCAAGAAAGTTGGAGTTGTCAAATAAAGAAGAAAAAATAAAGCAAAAAACGGCAATAATACCTAGGATTATGTTGGATAAAGATATGATTTTTGCACAGTACATGTTACCATACTTGCTGCAGAATTATGACAGTGCAAGAAAAAGTCTAAACACTGTCCAGAACTATGTAGCACTCTAAATCACAAGAGCTTACTGCACTACATCAACAATCGGCAATCAGTTACAAACGCAAGCGATGCTGCTGAAGTTACTGATATACAGAAGAGAGAAAACGGAACAAAATTGCGTAAGAGAAAGAAGCTTTAATAACAGGGACGTCAGTAATATAGCAAAAGAAATGAGAATATTATCAAAAGATCGAGCAGCTACATAACTAAAGAAATACATGCTTCAAAATGATCCCGGTCTTTTAACAATAATTGAAGCTGGTTTATTGGGTAGTCTTGCATACCTCTGCAGAAGAGCATACATTAATGCATTACAAAAAAGTGGTTAGAGCAAGGTAGGGTTAGGTTATATTGTGAACGGGGTAGTTTCTGGAAGCAAAATGATAAAAAAAAGATGACGAGGCCGAGGAATGCAGACTGCATTTATAGGTAGATTGCACGTTGTAATAGTAAAAACATTGGTAGATCACACGCTAAAGTTGCACCTAACATTATTGTTATATTATAAGCACATTAAATAATAGTGTATTACATTCTGTTTTAGGATATTAAAGATTACTGTGCTGCGCATATCATTTCACATTATCGAGTGCTTTGGCTTCAACTGAGTGAAATCTTACAGAAACTTGGAAACGCATATGCTCGAACCTACTCAGCAAATATATTATTTATTATTACAAATATAACAGTGGGTGTAAGTTCTTTTAAATTTAAGAATACTTTGTACTTAAGTACAAATCTACGCAGAATTAAATTGAAATATTGATTTTTTTTTATATTATATTTATTCAAAATTAAAAAGTTTATATATAATATAGAATAAAAAACTAAAACCAAAAGTTTATATTTTCATTTTGGAATTTTATGTTTGTCTAAACAAATTGGTACCGTGATATTGTGCTGCTTTAATGTTGATATGTTTCATAGGTTTATGGATTCACTTCTGAGATTGTCGACTACGGATTTAGGTTCACATTTAAGGAAATTGGTTTAATTATAGATGCAGGTTATTGCATGACACTTTATTATATATTCTGTGATTGTTCTGAAAGCGCATCACAAAATATTGCTAAAAGGGTACAAGAATCTTTGATGAACGTCGACCTTTCCACAGTTGATAAAGATGCAATTGCAGAGGTTAGTATATAGAAAATATAAAAAGGGCTGCAGTAGCATACACTGACACTGTACAATTTCTTATATCAAATCTTAAATTCAACCAATGAAATGCCGTATTTCAAAAACTATATAAGATTTGACACAAAAAATGCACAATTCTTCAAAACTTTTTTGACCATAAATAAAACACAATAATGTATAATGCGGTGTCGCGGTTAGAATATTTACTTCTTATTTTACATTTATGTTTTTAAATTTTTATAAACAAAATTAAATTTACAAAAATGTTGTTTGATTTATGATTTACAAATTATCGAGATTTTGCAGATTTGGTAAAAATTGAAAACCAGAAAACTATAATTTAGATTCGAATATCATTATAGTTATATTTTACGGTGCAACAACTTCGTTTGGGGCGACTATGCGCATTGTTAGTTATGAACTGAGGGGTATCAGCAATAACTAGGGATTTTTATTTATTTCCCTAGAAAAATCTTGGAATTTTTTAATAAGGTTTGAAAGTATTTATTATTGCAAATTTAGTATTGCACTAATAAAAACTGTTTATTGATTTTTCCTCAATAACGTTTGTAATGATTTCACAATTGTGATGATTGATATATAGGACAAACAGGAAAACAAATTGATATAAGATTCAAAGAACACTATCGCTCCTTTAGACTTTCTCATTGTGACAGTACATTTGCTAATAATCATTATTTTCCAACCATTGATCAACTAAAAATGTTACATCATTGTAGAAAAAGTAAAAAATGAAGTTTGTTAGAATCACTTGAAATATTTAAAGGTAAGAATAGTCCTTCGGTGAACTTACTTAATGATTTGTCCAACTTATATCAATCCTTCTGACTTGAAGTGTTGTAGTAGAACCTTCATTGAGAAATTTTTTAACCACTGACTGGTTTGTCCAATAAAATGTAATGTAATTTACAAAATTCTTAGTTTTGCTGGTAATAATTGTTACGGTGGTTAAAAAATCGTATAAATCAGTAAGTGCGTGCATTTTGTGGACAAGTTTATAAAAGTGACATAATATATACTTGAACATCTTAATTTCCTACATAAACGACTAACCGCAGTACAACCTAATAAGAATTTTACTTAAATCATGTGCGTTTGGAAAATCGCAACCGAATAATTGAATAATATTAATATTATTTAATTACCCATGAAACGATTTTTTTAATGTTTTGTAATATTACTGCAATTACAGATGCAACAATTTATTACCATTGTACTTTTATTTTCTCACAATTACAATAACACTAAATATACATATTTAATTCTTATATTAATCAGTCAAATTTTATTTTTTAAGTGCATATAATAGGAGAAAACTACATATACAAGAAAATTCAATCTTCATTTATACAGTGTTTTATTTATCATGGACTTATAGGATTTGCATAGTAAAAATTTTATTGGCTGTTAATAGTTTTTATAGAGCAAATTTGTAAAATTTTTGATAAGTCCACATTGTCTTTGACAATTTTGAATAGTTTTTATGCATAAGTTTTTAAACAAGGCGTTTAACGGAGTTCAAAGATTGTGAACTGCGCTAAGGCTCAGACTGCGTCTAGCTAGCAAGCGCCAATCTATTTATTAGAAAAAGTCTTTGCTTTTATTAAATATTATTCAAAACTAACGGATTTTAATTGTCAAACATGAAGAGTATTAGTTAATATTTAGTATTATTTTAGTTAAATTATATATATATATATATATATATATATATATATATATATATATATATATATATATATATATTAAATTAAAAAATACTAATACTATTAAAAAATAAATTTG
>JARJEC010133305.1:0-28113 GCA_030264575.1 Tachinus sp. AB-2021 | reverse complement strand
TATATATATATTATACACAAATGACTTGTCAATAATATTAATGGATAAACTCATTATGTTTGCGGATGATATTTCAATTTTATTTAGAGATTATTCCACACTGTAATACTGTTATATCTTCTACTTTGGATAATTGGTATAGCAGTAAATAACTAAAAATTAATCCATCTAAATCTAATTTTATTAAGTTTCACACTGGCAAAACGAACGACAAATCATACCTATTAAAACATTGCAATAAATCTATTCAACAGGTGGGATACTGGTGGGATACTGTACATTTTTACGGATATATATTGATGAAAAATTATCATTTGAATACCATATTAATAATATTTCATCGCAATTAGCATCAACTTATGACGCTCTAAAAAAACTTTCAAATACTTCTAGTCTCTATGACAATAAAATATTTGATTACTCTAAATTTGAGTCAATATTGAGATATGATATTATTTGTTGGGGTGCGTAATTATTTACTCTTACTTAAAGAATTTTAATTCTTCATAAGAGAACTATGCGAAATATGTTGAATTTATCTCTCTTTATCTGGTTTGCGGAAACCAAACTTTATATCATTAATTATTTTGACTATTCCTTCATTGTAGTATATTTTTGAAAAATTAATGTATGTCAAGAAAAATATAAGTTAGAATTAACAAATATTTATCATCAGTATAATACTCGCTATGGGCCTATAATTTAACTTTTTTGACTCACAAATCAGCTCTTTTTGAAAAAAGTCCAAACTACATGGCGGTTGACGAATATTTTACTGAGAGTTGGTAAAATTGTTGTAAAAATTGTAATATAATTATAGTTCCATTTATTTCTGTTCATTATTTTATTGACTTTTGTAATTTTTGTGATTTTTATTTATATATGTTCCAATGGGTATATGTATTTTTGTATGTGGAAACGACTTATCTAATATGTGTACAGATAAAAAAGTTAGTTAATAGTTAAGTTAATATTTAATTAAATTGACATTGACAAGAACATTAGATGGTATCTATTGTTTTTCCAAGCTTTGCAACAAACTATTCTATATTATATATTCTACTAGATTAAATACCTATAAACGACTTCAATTTATTCGGAATCACTTCATTTTTAGAATCTAATGTAGATAATACAAAATTATTTACAAAATATGTAATTAAAATTAAAACTTGTATTAATATTTATGTTTTTGGTTGTTATCTATTAAAACACGATCAAACATATAAAATACAATAATATGCAAAACTCTGCTTTTACTAAGAATTTTAAATAAAAAAAAGAATTGAATAATAGAATCATATTAAAAAAATCCGTTTAAAACAATAAAAACCATATTTTTAATCGAATGTCAAGTGTTAAAAACAATGGTCTCAAATAGTCTTTTTAAGAAGTATTTTTTAAGTAAACAATAGTTTCGGCCGAGCCGAAGTTTCGGCCTCTTTTTGGCCGAAACCGAAACCCAAGCTTTCGGTTGGTCACTAAAGATTATTATAATAATAATTATTATTATGCTTTATTCTGATGTAAAATATATAATGCGCTTAGAGAAAACTTGTGATTAAAAATAGTTTTATTGTATAATACTACATTTTTAAATACTACTTAATAACAATGTACTTAATTTTACCACACTCACATTAAAAATATATAAATGTAACGTTTTTATGTCGTATGTTTAAAATTACGTAAAATATTGCTATACCAAGATTTTTTAAGTAAACAGACTAATTACAAAAACAGTAATTAAATATTTAAAGCCGTAATTTTAAAAATTAAATATCAAAACTATAAAACCTAATTTTATTCACTTTTTTACAGATAACGGCGAATGTGATTGTGTTTCTTTGCGTAAATATCGTCGGAATATTTATGCATAATCTGATGGAACATGCACAGCGTAAGGCTTTTCTAGACACTCGTAATTGCATAGCAGCTCGATTGGAAATGGAAGACGAAAACGAAAAATTGGTAAGTTAAAATTGTGCAGGTTGAGTGCTTGCTTAATTTTTGCTTTGCTTAATTGTTAAAGACGCAAGTACAAAAAGGTATGTACAAAGTATGGTATGAAAGAATATTTTCTTTCATACCGTACATAGCTTTTTGTATTTGCGTCTGTAAGCAAAACATAATTTAATAAAAATTTCATATGATTTTGAAGACATTGCACTATTGCGAACGCATCCTAAATTTAACAAATGTCAATTTTACTTGTCAAAAATGCATACAATACATTAGAACGCTAATAATCGATTGCAGGTTTATTTGGAAACGTCACCTTTGAAGGTGAAGAATACAACTATACGTAAAAATGAGCGAAGTTGCTGACATCTGCTACTAAATTAATCACTACACTACATGGTTTTATTGTCAGAATCATAACCTTTTACATAATTACTGGTGACAGAAATGTCTGTGCTGGCTTTTTTGGTTATCAAAAATATACTAATAATTCTACATCCTTAACTACACATGCTACTGTACCTAATTCGTTATAATATACATAAATAGATAGACATACAAAATAAAATTTTGTATTAATAGTAAAAATAATTGCCATTAAATACATTGAAAAATGACACATAAAATACTATAAGTGCAAATACTCATCTACTGACTAGAATATATGATCTGTTAGGAACTTCTTTACGGTACACTTGAACATTTTCAGGTCTAACATTTCAAAATGGTACGGTAGCTTGTTATTTAATTTAACTTCCAAATCATTCTTTCTGCTCTTGCTCAGCTTATAAAAAGATTCAATAAGTTTGTTGTGGTTTCATGGTATTATATGAATGGGTTTCTGAATGTTTTACAATTGAGCCAGCCATTTTGTAAACAGAAATATCATTTTTTAGAATGTACACAGGTGGAGAAGTTAATATTGCAAGGTTTTTAAACTGGCTGTGGGTGTATTGGTGCGAGTGTGTATGGGTGCGTGATTGTGTGTGCAAGTGCGTGTGGGCGTGCGTGTGTCTGCGTGTGGTTGCGTGCTTGTGCGTGCGTGTGTGTGCGCGTGTGCGTGCGCGTGCGTGTGCGTGCGTGCGCGTGCGTGTGTGGGTGTGCGTGTGCGAGTGTGCGTGTGCGAGTGTGCGTGTGCGTGTGTAAAATTAGGGGTAAGCGACCGTAAGAGACCGACCGGATGCACCTTTACTTTTATACTATCCTCCACCCTCCTCCAACACAAGGGGGAAAAGTTTAGTACGCATTGCGACCTCTAGTTACTAATGTAGAGTTATTCCAATCCCATACCAAGATGCTTGTATCATCAGCATATAGGACAATGTGCCCGGAATATTAAATGGAATATCATTTACAAAAATAATGAACAGCAATCCAAGGATTGATCCTTGTGGAATACCACCATTTATTTTAGATTTATAGCTATATTCATTATTTTAGAAAACACACTGTTCTCGATCAAGCAGATATGATCGTATTAAATTAATCAAATGCCCTGTTATGCCATAATACTTCAGTTTTTGCAACAGAATATTATGCTTTTGACAAATCGCAAAAAAATCCGATTGCATTTCTAAATTCTTCTAATTTTTCATTAACCATTTTTGTAAAATTATTTATTGCATCGGTAGTACAGCAATTTTTCCTGAATCCAAATTGGTCTCTATTATTTTGAAAAATGTTGGTAATACTGAAATAGGCCTGTAGTTTGTGTATTGTAGTATGACCTTATCAAATTTTAATTTTTCAGGAAAAATTCCTGTATTTAAGCAGATATTGAAAATATGAGTAAGCTGCCGAACAATAGTTTCAATTACTTGTTTTAATAGTCAAGTGTTAAAGCAATAAATATCAACTTTTTTTTGTATATTAATAATTTTAGATGATATTGTTTCACAGAGGTCAATTGAAGATGAATGAATTAACATTAATGATATATAGTTATTTAATTTTAAACAACTTTTATTTAAAACTTTTCTTGAGAAAATGAATATTTTTCGAGATAGTTAAAGATTTTGACATTGCTTATATTGTTTTCAATAAATTTTTGTGATAAAAACTTGTTTATAAATAATAATTAGGATTAAATAAAATTGAAAACTGATCTAAACATAAAGTTGATTCATATTCTAATTAATATTTATTTAAAATAGTGAGAAATGAAAATTGCAGATTCTACATAATCAACATTAGTAATGTTTATGTATATCTTTGTTTTCAGGAGAGGCTCCTTCTATCTGTGCTACCTCAACATGTCGCTATGGAAATGAAAAACGATATTATCTCACCTGTAGAAGGGCAGTTCCATAAAATTTACATACAGAAACATGAAAACGTCAGGTATGTTTTTAAGCAGATGACATTGATAGTTATTTATGATGCAAGTTTTAATTGCAAGTAGTGCAAAAAACCATACAACACAAAAATGTTATACAATATTTTTCCTACAAAAACAAATATTAATGTTTTCTTTAACAGTAGCATTATTTACTGTTTTATTTATATTAACCTATAGAATTTAACAGCTGACAAAACATGAATAGATTGTATATCGTGCTGCTATATTTGTGGTAAACACAATACAATTCACTAAACCAAATCTGAAAATTATAAAAACGTCTTCGACAAAATTTGTATGCCAACAACCAGTATATATTATCAAATATAATATTTAATTGCCCGATGAAATATTTTAGCACAAAATCGTATATGAACATCATCAAAATTGTGATAATTTGGACAATATTGGCTACCACTAAAATAGTTTTATTATAAACATCCCATTTGATATACATTGATCATGCACGCACGATTTGAGTTAATTTAATCATGATTTCAATAATAAAGTTCATGTTTGGAATCTTGATTAAAAATGAAAACTTTTTGGATATACTTACTATCCATCATCAATAAAATTTGTATAGTCAGAACTATTTAATTTCATTTGTTTGATACTTAATCAAATCAAGTTATGTGAACTTAAAAACCGATAACAGAATCATCTGTTGTTCCGACTGATGGAAATGAAATTTAAATTTTCCCGCGAATTAAATTATATAATGATATATTTAATATAATTGTTCATTATTTAAATTGACTATTATTTGGATGTTTAGTATAAAACAATTTTCTTGCAATTCTTAACTAAAATATTAATTTTTAATTGATATTTTTGTTGTTATAATCACTTGTTTTTTAACTAGTAAAAAAAGGTAGGTACTATTTTACTTGTAAAAATATGTATGTTTTAAGTATCATTTTCTATGAACGGTAAAATTTGTTAAATTATCTTATTACTGAACACCAACTAATAAACTGGTTGTACTACAATTATTAACTTTTACCAAGGTTGGAGTACAATTAACAACTGGTAATTTTTCTTTGCAGTCTGTCTGTATTAAAATAATAGTTTCTTTAATTGCTTGTCTTCCTAAAATTTTTGCCGCAATTTATTTTTCGTTTTCAAGTGAGTTATCTACATAACCTTCTGCAACACTGCTAGATCCTCCATGGCGCTTGATAATTAAAGTATACCATGAAATGAGCTAGCAAAGAAGATGAAGATCTCCTGAAAGCGTGACAGTATACAATATCACTATTTGTAAAGCCAGAAATTCAGCATTAATTTTTGTATATCTTCTTACTGGTTGGGTAATGCATTTCTCATTTCGTAAAACAACAAAAAAGTTTAGAGATTGTGGTCGTAGGTTTATATATTTTATAACTTATTCAAACAAGTTGACACCTTGAATTTTCCCCCTTTTAAAAAATGTCTTGAAACTTTTGTTTTACTATCTGGCACAGAAACTTTTATGAATCCTCCAATATCTTTAATGTCTGAGATAGTTTTCTTAATCAGTTTATTTCGGCAACTTGCAGCAAAGTTATTAATGCTTATGTGGCTTTACATAAATATAATCGAAAAATTAAATATAATTATAATAATAATAATCCCAGTAAAGATGCTAAAAATTCTCAGCATGGATATACAACATCTAACAAGCTAATGCAACAAGCCGTTCTACTGAAGACAGCTCATATTACAAGCATTTTTAGGAAGCAACTAAAATCCGCATATCATACTATAAACCATCCCGCATATGCGCATTCAAAATGTCAACAATAAGTTTGAAAAAAAAAATATCTAAATAATTTAAATATAGACAAACAAAATTCTTGCACATATCTTAAAACTCGATATTTATTTGCAAAAACAGAAAGTTTACTTCAGCAATTCAGGATTAATCAAATTTAACCAGGGCCTATAAGAAAAGAATTCAAAATTTAAATATTGAAAGTGAAATGTGTAGATATATGGAATACATTGGGACACAGGTATATTGACTGATATTACCATTCTGAACAACAATCCCGATATAATCCTACACAACAAAATTAAAAAAGAAGCGTGTATCATTGACATGGCAAACCCTTTAGATAAAAATATAAAAAAGCTTATACGGAAAAATTATTATTATTTTTATTATTAAATATTTTTGTGATAAGACTTATAAAAGTTGTTTTATTTAATAAAATGCAATATCACATAGTAAAGGCACCTTTCAATTATTATTATTATAATAATAATTAAATACTTCAACTTGTGTTGGACACACAAACCATACTATATATACCAACCAAAAACTGTTACTGAGGCCCTACTATCATATGGGACCTACCTGTTCAAACTGACAGAACTATCATCAACAATAGAAATTATTCTAAAACATAAAACAACTAAACATACTTATTTGATTGACATTGATATACCTACCAGCGAAAACATAGAAAAAATGCTCGACAAAGGAGAGTTCCCCACATTGTACTTATTTTAAACTTAAACTCACTCACTCAATCACGCACTCACTCGCTCACTCACTCACTCACTTACTCACTCACTCATTCACTCACTCTCACTCACTTTCAATCACTCATTCACTTTCTCTCACTCACTCCCTCATAGCGTCGCACGCACACTGACGTCACATAAATATGTACATTTGTATGTGACTACTTTAGACCAGTGATGGTAATGCTGACGTGACAGGTGATGCTGATGATTCTTAAATAAACCTTGTCCGCAGAGGCAACTGGAATCATACTACAGAATACCATAGAGATGTTAAAAATTCAAACATCTATGCAAAACAGCAACAATAAACTTGAGAAAAATATAATAATAATAATAAAGTGAAAAGTAAAGACGTTAATTATTCAGTTCATTTTGTTTCAATGTGATGTGTAAATCGCTAAGGTGCTCTGATGATCTCCTATGAAGAGTAAACAACTGTATGCATTTGACTGTTGCCGCTTGTAACGTGTGTGGATAATCGGTTATGAACGTTTTACTTAATCATAGTAACATAAAGTTTATTTCTAGACAAAAAAGTTTATAATCGTCACTAGAAAGTGTCATTACATCATTAAAAACAGAACTAAGATTATTACATTATAAAAACAAATATTACATAATTATGATGCTAGATGAGATAAACAAATTAATGGTCGATCTCACCGAAACAACTTAAATCAAGAATTACTAAAGTCACATTTTAAACTAATTACGATTTAAAATTTAGTTCCGTCTCACAATTCATTTGCAACAGAAACTTAGTCCAATTTCATAACTATAGAGCGGCACACCATATTTTTGTTAAAATACATTATATCGCCTTCAATTATAACGTTCCGCTCGAGTCATCAAGTAGGTAAAACTAATAACTTTTTAAAACATCTTGAAAATTATATCTGACTTTTGCAAATGACGGGACATCACCGTACGCCGGCACTGCTCCACAAACGCATAAGATTTGTATTACTTTATGCTCAATGCAGTAATAATATTTGTATATATCCGAAGTCCATTTTAATAAATTCATAGTCGGATTATGTTTTATAATAAGGTAAATAAGTGCTTGTTAGTTGTTATTACCTATGTATGTGCTATGATTGGAAATGGCGAGAGAGGAAATTATAGTATAACGTATTATACAAATAATAAGCATTATCTGCTGTATGTATATTCTTTTAATATTTATATTAATCGATTATTTTTTATTTTTTAAATTTGAGGTTAGAATCGGTGTGCTAAATTTTAAGCTTCCAAAATTGCCGACTTATCAATAACTTACACTTATGATTTAAGTTTGGTTTGGAATTGACGGTGCAACCCGTTTAGTGCAAAACCATCTGCGATACAGTTCTCAATGCTGAAAAAAGCCTTTTTTAACAAATATAATTTGACATTTAACATGGGGAGAGATTTTACTTTATTAAATAGCAAGATTTTTGAGAAAATAGATTACTCGGCTAAGTTGTTAGCTAAATTCTTTTTCATTTTCACTCCAACATAATTTTGTGTCAATATTGGGACCAAGAAATTTGTAAAAACCATGTTCTTCACAAGTCAAAATGTAAGTTTGACATTGAAAACATGTTATAATGATATATTATTAACTTTACTAGTACATATTTTTGATTTTTCATTTGAGTTTCGTTTTAAATAAGCCAATGTCCATTGGTAAATTTGCCGATATCTATGTTCTTTTTCATATTTAACTCTACATTCAATATTGGGTCCAAGTTGTTGATCTGCTATTTTTATGCAATATACGCAAGTATTACTATTATATTCATATTTTTCAGTATGCGCCATTCCTTAAATTTTTTGTATGCGACATTTCTTTAAATATTTGGCAGCACTTTTTATAAGTCTATTTATGTGTCTCTAGCAACACATGAGCAACACGAAATAAAGAACGGTCAAAACTTGACAGTTGATGCAATATCTTAACTAGATTGCAATAACATCCACCAAAAAACAGAAAATTGCGCGAAATTTACTCCAAATTTGCAAAAAATAGTGTTTGTTACATGTTTTAAATACGTGTTTTTTACTAGTCGCATTATAATTTTTGCGACTAGTATAATAACACTATATACACTATATACAACTTATAACATCAATAACCATTACAATTGATGTTATTATATTTATTGCACAACTATTATAATAATACTAGATTGACAGAACGGACAAGATCTAATGGTTTTATATCACGATATATTTAATGACACCCTGACTGCAGTTTCGACTGAATCTTAGTGTTCATCGGACGTTACAGAAGTGAATTAAAAAAAAACAGACATAATTTATATAACAAAAAAAGGATTAAGATTTTACAAATAAACCCTTTTTATGTTTCAAAATATCTAAAGATTTCAAAGGGTTTAACTTCTTACTTTTCTCCGTGTTTTGTACTTATTCTGTCAATCAGTTGAGTGGTAAAACCGTTATTTGTCGCAATTTCTTTAATTGTTTGAAACTCATTTTTTTGTTTTTTTTATTGGGGGCATTGGATAAGACTCTGTGAACCATAGAATTATTTGCAGCTAATTTATGAAATGAAAACAAATAAAAATGTACTAATTGATACTTATATTTACAATGTAAAATACATCACCAATCTCGAGTATTTAATTTAGAATTCAATAATTCAGCAGCCTGTGAGACACAAATTAAATAAGTTTATTTTATTTAATTAAGGTTAAAATAAATTTTATAATATTAATGTTTAATTATATAATATTTTAATTTGTACTTGTATGTTTTAATAAAGTAAGTATTCTTAAAGGTTTTTTTAGTTTTTTTAATGCTAAATATATAGAAAAATATGTGTATTTAATAAATACATTCAAAATATTTAAGCTAAATTTAAATTAACATTTTTATCTTCAATTTAAAAAATAAAAAGATGCAATTCCCGTAAGACACAATAAGGTAGAAAGAGACTATTCACGAGTTAAATATTACGGGGCGTTGAATAACTATATTGCTATTAGGAGTAGGACCACTTTCTGACATTGATTTTAATTTTTTAGATTGTGTAAGATAATTTTTATGTATTTATTAACTTTGTAGTCTAATAAATCAAAAATTACCGGATGAAGTCTATAGTTAACACGGAATGTATTGTTTGAATAATATTTCGTCTCCGGAAATAAAACCTCTTCTTTAATGCTAATTCTCTGCGCAGTTTCAATTGACTTCTTGGCGGCTCTTGATGTGGATAAACATTTTATTTGAATGAATTCAAATGGCTTACCGTATTGTTTCCAATTTTGTTTTTGTATATACAAAAGTCACGTATTTTTTTCCGTAGAATCTAAATTTGCAGTATATAATGAGGGTTAAAAGACGTAATTTTAGTTTTTGCGATCTGATATGTATTTGTCGAGGTATTTAACTGTATTTTTTCTAATTCTTGAATGATTTTGTCGATTAATTTTATCGAATCCCCTTCGTGGACGTATTTATAAACCTAAAGAGTATATACGAACTAACTTTTTTATTATAATAATATATAATAATAGGATTACACAACATTAATAATGAAATGATTATATATTTTAATATGGACCAAAGGGTCCAGATTTCTTCATATTTACCATCCGAATTGTTAATTGTAGTTTTGTACTTTGACTAAAATATTACCACACCTTTCTGATACTTTATAGAAAATGGCAATTACTCTACCGCAGTCAATTTTATACAATATACAAGATAGTCATATATATATATATATATATATATATATATATCTATATATATATATAAAGTGCTCATATGCTCGCATAGCTCGACTTATTTTCCGAAATCACGACTTTCGTAGCTTTTTAATATTGACTTTATTGTCATTTTTAATGGAATTTGTTATCTTAAGTCTTTATAGATTTTTTTATTGTTTCTACGATCACACAATGTTTGTAAAAAAAATTTGGTGTAGTTTTATTTGCATTTTTTACTAATTACTTTATAGACAAAGTACGAATATTGTCAATAATAATTATGTATTTACAATTTAAATTTTTAAATGGAACGTAAATTGAAATTACAATATTATAGTTATTAAATAATTACTAAGCCTCAACCTTTGGGTTGCATATCCACTGGTCTACCAACTGAGTTACTGTGGTATCATAATTGGTATTGGTTTTATGTGTTATAACCACGTCGAAGTGAAGTTTTGAATAATTTATTACATCATTTACAAGTACACATACACAATTTGTGTATGTCTTGTCTATGCTAGCGGAAATTTCGGCGGCGACCGATATGATACGAATATTATAATTAATAATGTTTAATTTTACTTCGAGCCCAAGTTGTGGACATGTAATTTAGAGGTTGTGGGTTCGATACCTACCCGAGGTGAATATTTGAAACATTTATTTTAAAATGGAGTAATGGCGTAGTAATTATTTAATAATTATAATATTCTAATTTTTAAAATGTGTGAATCTATATTTAAATAAATACAATATTTATCAAAATAAGTGTTGTGTTATAGAAGTATATGAACGAAGTAGCCTACCTTTGATTTTAAATTTTGAACTGCTGAAATTGTTATTATATAGTTTTGTTTTATGTTTAACTCAATTACATTACAATTACAATTTTACTGCATTCAAGTTCGAAACAAATTATAGTTTGGTAATTTAAAGTGGTTGTTAACGTTTTTTTTTTTTGTTTTAAGAAAAATAATATTAAAATCAATAAACTAAGCTTGTTTTAGTTGTTATCAAAATATTTTAGAGTGTCCGCCAAAAAATGTGCACTATATGGTTTTTTATTATACATTTCTCAGAAATTTTAATCTTTGGAAAAAGTTTTGCATGTGTCAAAACACGTGTAGCTTTTTTAAAAATCTATACTTAAGAAGAAAATTTTTTAAATTTTTCAAAATTGTTAAAATCTGATCTAATTTTTCATTAATATTTGTTTTGTTGTGTATTAGTTTTGTCTTATTGATTAATTCCAACGTCACAAAAGATTTATTTCTTCTGTTATATTTGTAAAACATGAAGTTATGTTTTTTTAAATTTTAATTTTAATTTTTCTCATACTAGTGTTTAATTTCAATTATTAAGTTTTTATGTGCCAAGAACTCATAATTGAAAAAATGTTGATCAAGTCTTTTGGTGCAAAGTACTTTTTTTGGAGAAATAAATTTTAATGATATCTGAAAATACTTGTAATGGCATGCAAAAACTCTAATTTAATGCTCCAAAATGTTTTATTCTGTTTTAAAAATGTTACTTAGAATATTTAAATAAAAAATCATATATATATATATATATATATATATATATATATTAATTATCATAAAATTATTTAACATACAATCTATAATAATAATTTCAGAGGATTCATTTTTCTATTATTTAATATTTTGACTAAAATTCTTAAAAAAGTTGAAATAATTTGATAATCAAATATGCAAATACAATATAACTAATGCAAACTAAATCAAAAGAAAAATCTATATTTGGGCAACTGTACAAGGATATTTTATTTGTTTTGTGAAGATGGATAATATAGAGCGTTAAATTTGAGTTTTCACAAGCCATTAAAAGTGTTTTTAGTTATATTTAAATTTATTTCTCTTTTTGGAAAAATATTAGACTTTAAAAAATAAATGTTGTAACATTGCGTTTGTTCAATAAGACAAAACTAATACACAAACAAAAATATTACCGAAAAATTGTATGATTTTAAAAATATCGTACTTTTCAATTGGCATATTTGACAAAAGCTAAATGGAGTTTGAAACATGCACAAATTTTTTACAAGAATAAAATTTTCTGAGAAATGCATAATAAAAAAAGTTTTTCATATGGTGCTCACTTTATGGCGGTCACTGTACACTATTCAGTTTCTTAAATTATATTTAAATCAAATTTATTATGTATAAATGTATTTCTAGATCGTCCAATATAATAAAAGCATGTAGATATTTTTTAAATCTATTGCCCAATTGGTTTTGTGCGTTTACCATAAATATTTAATACGTGTTTAGCTTAAATGTAATTTAATTATTGATAATGATTTATGTGATATATTTTAAAGTATTATTGATTGTTTGGTTTTAGTATCCTTTTCGCTGATATTGTTGGTTTTACTGTTCTTGCTTCGCAATGTACAGCTCAAGAACTTGTGAGATTATTAAATGAACTTTTCGGTAGATTTGATCAATTGGCAAATGTAAGTAAGGATTTTGCTGTAATTGTAAATAAAATATAATATTCTATAAAATGGAGTAAACAATTACTAATATAAGCAAAATATATTGTTTCAGGACAACCATTGTTTACGAATTAAAATTCTCGGAGATTGTTACTATTGCGTTTCGGGGCTGCCAGAACCACGATCAGATCATGCTCATTGTACGGTAGAGATGGGTCTGGACATGATCGATGCTATCGCGAGCGTTGTGGAAGCAACCGACGTACAACTAAACATGCGAGTGGGTATTCATTCTGGAAGAGTGCTGTGTGGCGTTTTGGGCTTGAGAAAATGGCAATACGATGTTTGGTCCAACGACGTGACGTTAGCTAACAATATGGAAGCCGGAGGAGAACCGGGGTAAGCTGACACGTGCAGTTTTATAGTAAACCGTTTTGGTTAATGCAGTCGTAAAGTAATACTAATCTTATTAGTTATTTGGGACTATTAATGATTTGATTGCTTATACCATTTGCTAGAGTCATTTCAAATGGAATATAGATGTTTTTAAGAATAAGTTTATATAAGCTAAAAGTATTGCACATTCATATATATTTTTCTACATATACAAGATACGAAGTTGCTTCCGTATCTCCATACCCTACTAGATTTAAATATCAATTAACCCGCATAGCAAGTATTGCGTTTGCACTATAGTGTGTTAAAGAACTGGCAGATTCCAATATAAACACGGGTTGTCATTTGGTAACAATTCTGTATTATTTATTTAAATGCGCAGTAAATGTCTGTCTATATAAGCACAGACCATATACAATTACAATAGTTAAATGAAACAAACTAATACTATCAAAAAGCATTTTTTAATTGAAAATAAACGGATGCAGAACTTTTAGTTGTAAATAACAAATTCTGATAAATAAGCAAGTTCGCTATAAGAAACCGTGTTTTGGCAGTGAACATAATTTCAATATATATACAGGTCCACGTAAGAAGGAGCAGGTGTTTTTTTGGTATTATCCTTAGACTTAGAGATTTCAAAATTGCAGATTGACAATCATCAGATTGTGTTTTGTTTCTTAGTAATAAAATTTAATTTTGAAATTTTAATTATAAGTAGTATAACTTTATAGTCGAAATATTATAATTATTACTAATTTAGTAAATTTTAAATTTAATTAATTAAGTAAATTTGAATAATACCAGCCGCCTCAATAAATAAAATTTAATAAACTATTATAAAAGTTACGAATAACTAATATGAATTACAAAAATACAATGGGTGCTTAGCACAAATTTTAAACCACTGATTGAATCATAAATCCTTTTATTTGTGGCACTTTTAAAAAAAGTAATATTATTATTTGTTTAGAATTTTCAGGATTTTTCTGATTTTTCTCCGTTGTGAAACACTACAAAGTATCGTTATTTACTTATTAGATTTTTATTCTTAACTAAAGTTTGATATTTTTTATAAAATGTTTTGTTTATGGTGCTATTTTTTGTATTTGCAACAATAGTGTACACATTTTCGACGGATTAAAAAAATATGAATGTACGAACAAACGAAACGAAAGATAAGAATTTTTAAAGCTCTAGTTTTAACAGTTTCGGAATTTGCTACTCGTTATTGAAAGCCCTGATTGAAATTGCACATGACCAGATCAAAAAATATAAATGAACTTAAACCTGGCAAGATTTTTATAATGTCTTCTACCTTCAATTTGACGGCATTGAGTCTGAAGCACCTTTCAATATGTGTATTCTATGTTGCAAAAATTTTAGTGTAAGTAACAAATTCTGATTAATGTATAATAAGCACCATACAATAATGTGTTTTGGCAGTAGACAAAATTTGTAACTACAAAGAACACAAAAAGTACGAAAATAAATAAAAATAAAATATAAAAGAAAGAATTAAAAACAACATATTTTATTACCTATTGTATATACAATATTTTTTTAAAGTTCAAGTATAGATAGCTGACATTATTATTGCCTTTAGATACACATCTATAATATACACGACTTATACGAAGTCGCTTCCAATTAGTTTGTATAAGGTACATGTTAACTTTCGTGACCTTTATGGAAATAAACTATCATTGCATTACATTGATTGATACTGATTAAACAAACGGCAGTCAACACGTACCCCTTATGCACATCACTAAACAGAAGTGACTTCGTACAGGTCGTGTATTCGCGCAAATAAAACGGAATAAAGCTTATTACGACCGCCGGCCGATTGACCCACACTGAATAATGCCACCACAGCGCTTGCGATATTTTTAAAATTATGAAATATATATATTAATGCTTTTTGTCAATTATAATTGAAAGTTTTAATAATCTGTATGTACGTTTGTAAAAATATTTATAGAAAAATGAATTACAAATTCAATTTTTTGGTACTAATATATTTGTGGCCTTTATGCAAACAAAGTATCGCATTACATAGATTGATAGTGTTTATAGAAACCAAAGTCAAAACGTACCTTATACATACTAAATAGAAGTGACTTTGTAGAGGTCGTGTATAGATGTCTATTTTACCACGCAAATGAAACAGAATGGAGACGGGACACTTTGTACCGGCCGGCGGCCGATTTACCACCACTATGCCTGCCAATATTTTTATCTATTATTACTTGCAAAAATACTAAATAGAAGTGACTTTGTACAGGTCGTGTATAGATGTCTATTTTACCACGCAAATGAAACAGAATGGAGACGGGACACTTTGTACCGGCCGGCTGCCGATGGACCACCAATATGCCTGCCAATATTTTTATCTATTATTACTTGCAAAATATGAATTATTATATATAATATATAATATTAGCTTACTAATAGTGCATTTTTATAAAACATAGTTGAAAGTTTCAATAATCAGTCTTTAAGTTTCTAAAAATACTCATAGAACAATTAAAGTAAATTTGAAATTCGATTTTGTGGAACATACATTATGTGTCCTTTATGGAAACAATCTATCGTTGCAATATATTGATTGATATTAATTATAGAAACGGAAATCAACACGTGTTCCTTATACATACTAAATGGGAGTGACTTCGTACAGGTCGTGTATATGTAGATGTTCATTTTATCGCCAAATGAAACAGAATAGATAAGGCACTTTGTTTGTACCGGCCGACGGCTGAAGCATCGGCACAGAATAATGCCACCATTGCCCCAGCCAATATTTTTGTTTATCATTCCTTGCAAAACATACTCTTACTAATAGTACTTTTTATAAATTATAATTGAAAGTTTCAATAATCTCTATTTAAGTTTGTAAACATATTTATAGAACAACTAAAGTGAATTAAAAATTCAAATTTGTTGTACAAATATATTATGTGGCCATATGCAAACAAACTATTGTCGCATTACATTGATCGATTCTGATTATAGAAACGAAAGTCACTACGTACCTCTTATACATACTAAATGGAAATGAATTCGTACAAGTCCTGTATAGCTTTGCAAAATAGAACTCGTACTCGTTGTATTTTTATCGTTTGGTATTAGAATTCGTGTATATAAAAAAATTATCGATAATATACGAACTATGTTTTACTGGTTATATTATCTATGAAAAATATTAATTTTCAAAATACAACATATACAATTTACAAAACAATTTCACACGTGTTACCTTAATTCGGTCAATCTTTTGTCAATCCTCATCAATTAATACCTTTTTTAATATCATGCAAATTAAATTATGTTAAAAAATATTAACTTTGAAACTACAACATCTATAATTTTCCAAAATAATTTCACATGTATTTACTTAATTGTTTAAAAATTTCATATTTTTTCTTTTAAAACCGCAAACCCTATTTTTAATAATTGTTTTTAATATCATGATTTTAAACAAAGTTAAAAAATCTTAAATTACAAAATACACTATTAACAATAAATAATTCCACATGTGTAAACTTAATTCTATATAAAAATCATATTTCTCTCTCAAAACTGCAACTCCTATTGAATAATTAACTATGCATTAAACTTTACTCAATTTAAATTATGTTAAAAAATATTAAATTACAAAATAAAACATCTGTAAAAGTTTTATATTTTTTGTCTTCCAAAACTCAGTCAAGGGGGGACTAATATCTGCTTTTAATATCGTGTATTCTAAATTAAGTTAAAAAATATTAAATAACAAAATACAATTTATGAAAATAATTCCACTGAATGTATAAAACCTAATTCTGTAAAAATTTTATTTTTATTTGTCAAAAATAGCAACCTCCATTGATTAAATACTTATAATATTATGCAAATGAAATTTTTTTTTTAAATATATTAAATTTCAAGAAATAACATCTACGATTTTGCAAAATATATCCACATGTTTAAAATTAATTCTGTGAAAATTTCATATTTGTTTCTCTCTAAACTACAACCCTTATATATTATATGTAAATCGTGTAATTAAAACTATATTAAAAAAACAACAAATATTAAAATACAAATATAAAATATCTATACTTTTACAAATTAATTTCACATAGTATAAATGTTCTCTAAAACCATATTTTCTTCAAAACTGCAACCCTTGTTGATTAAATTACTTTATTTTTAACATCGTTCAATAGAAATTATGTTAAAAAATATCTACCAATTTCAAATATATGTAAACTTGATTTTGTGCAAAGGTTATTATTTTTTTTAATTAATAGCGCCCATGGTATCCATTAACGCATCATCGTTTTTAGTTGCCATGTTGATAAAAATTGATCGTTGATAGGTTTTTGTTATTAAATTGTCAAACTAATTTAAAATAATGTAAAAAAGTATATGGTTCCATTTAAAATTCACAGGATGACGTCGTTTTCGGAATAACCAGTAGCCGCTTCAATAACTAAAATTTAAAAAATTACTTTTTTGTTGACCATTTTTTTAATTTCTTATTATTTCTAAATTTCTATGATTCCATGATTTGCTGTGTTTGTAAGTTTATATATCTGGTAGTTCTTCAATGTATTCTATGACGTCATTTAAGTGATGTTATTTCCTTGAATACGTCAGTTACTGATTGCTTTTTGGTTTTTGAGAGTAGCGTTTGCCTTTGCCGTTCTGTGGTTTCGACCGTTAATCCGTTTAATCCGTGTTAATCCGTGGCCAGTTCGCGATCTTATTAATTTTTTAGTTGTGCTTTGTGATAGGATGAGGTTAGTAAACCATGGTTTACGGGTTGGTACGTCGAGTTTTCTTATAAATTCTTCCGTTGACTGTGTTTTCATTGTAGTGTTATATCATGTCCGTGCTTTTTTGGATATTCTATAGTAGTGTAGATTTTGTCATTGATTAAGCTAATTTTTTTGAGGGCGTTGACCATTTATTAATGTCAATATTAATTAATTATTTTGTCTAAAAATGGATACATTAATGAACTTCACCCCTTTTCATTACGTAACTCGTTTTCGGATTTTGATATTTTAGCGATGTTTTGATTATATTATATAAGTCAGATTTAAATTATTTGTTCTACGATCACTATCGTGAATGAACAATGTTGAACATTTAACTGGTCGAGCTCAACCTTTTCTTTTAGGTTTATGGAATATTTTTGAGAAGCAATCAACGAAAGAATGTTGTAATCAATTCGTGTGTTAATGGGCAATTAATAATCTCAACTATTAAAGACACTCACTAGCTATCGCTTATTCGTGCTTTAAACAGTTTTAATTAATAATCGCCTTCATTAACAAACTAATTGATTAAATAACTAATAAATATCTGGAATAATTAATGTTAACTATGACAATACAAAGAGTGCTTAGCACAAAATCTAAACCACTGATTGAAACAAAAATGAGAAAACAGATTTTGTTCTCGATATCTTATTGCTCCTGATATTTGTTATTTGGCAACTATGAGTTGGTATGCATTATTCCCGTGATAATAATTTATTAAATTATATTTATATAGTTCAATTTTAAATTTACTTAATTAGTATAAACAATGTTTTGCAATTTTGTTGGTTTTTGTTTAAATTAAAATATTTTCACTATATACTATGTATTTATAAATAAAATACCAAAATTTTTTTTACTCGAAAACAAATGACGATCTTATGATTGTATATCTGCAATTTGGAAGCTTTGGTGGTCTATATTGCATTTTATAAAACATAAAGCTTAGTCCAAAGATAACGCCAAAAAAACGCCTGATCTTTGTGGTAGGACACCGTATGTATAAACAAGGCTTGCACTTTTTTTATTCACGCCAAATATTTCGAATATTTTCAATGCAATAATATTAATTTTATTACTGTTGGGAATTCTCTAAAATATTGCAACAAGAAACTCTTAAAATAAAAATTTAAGTTATTATAATGTTTCAATGTTTCTGTGAAATTTAAAAGATTTAGTATTATTGTTTTTTAATTATCATAGAGAAAATAATAATTTAATATAATTAAATGCAAAATTAGAACCACAATCAAATAATGAAATTCCAGTTATGCGTGGGAAATGTTCTTTGTTATTTCTCTATTCGTTTTCAGGAGAGTACACATAACTCAAGCCACCCTTGACTACTTGGGCGGCGAATATGAGGTGGAGGCGGGTATGGGATCTACTCGTAATCAGTATCTAAGGGATCACTGCGTTACCACATACTTTATTGTACCACCAGCAAGGCGCAGAAAGGTATGTAATTGTAACAACGAACTTATACTTACAGCACTTGTTTTGCGGATTTTAGTACTTATTACTATTATTACTATTATCTTTAGGGGATGGCATTGCTATTTATTTGTTTGTTTTTTATTTTGGCACTACAACATACAAGTAAAATATTTATTGATTTATTTTAAAATTTTAACAAACAAGCTGAATTAATAAATTTTGTTTATAATCTGCATTAGATGAAATATCTTTTTTTAATTAATCAATAAATTTAATAATAAAAGAAAATTTAATATTAATTTTGTTAAAAAGAAAAGAAATATTTTGAAGTAATTAAAATGATTTATTGAACGTGAATATTGTTTTCTTGCCAATATTTAAGTTTATCAATAAACTTTTTTATACAAATGAGTTTATTAGCTGTAAAGTTTCATAATATGCAAAAATATTTGACGTTTGCAATTTAATATTTATTGTAAATGCGCTGTTATATTGAATTTTTAAAGTATAACTATTCTAATAGTATCTATAATTACAGATTGTTTTCTTTCTTCTGTTGATTTGCGATGTCACAAGTGCAGTATTCTTTAAATAAACTGTATTGTATTTTGATTGCTTAGTCAAATATTTAGAATTTTTATTCAAAATCCTTCAGATTACACAAGAATGTAGAAAATTTGACTGATGGGCCGAAAACTTAATGAAATTTTACAATTTGCGTTTATCTATCATTGCAATTCAACGGCATTTTTAGACTTTTATAGTATTTGTTGACAAACCAAATATTTAAACTGTTTTTCCAATTTTTTTGGAAATAAATGACGTTTAAAAATTATTATAATCTATAAAGATGTCGATTAGAATTTTGAATATTTGATTGACAAGCCAGATATTTTTACTTTTTTGAATATATTGAAATTATGTGTATTTCAATTTTGAAACTTTGGAAAATCAAAATTTTTATCTTTTTAGTCAAATCATGTACGGATTTGTTGAAATTTGATTAATTAATTGGTTTTTATCTATCATTGTGAATGTAATGCTGTTATAATTTTGAAAATTTGATTCACAAACCACATATTTTTATTTTTCCGTCAATGTGTAATTTTTTTTAAATTTCATAAAAATGTATTAACATTGAGATTAAAACGACGTTATTAGAATTTTTAAGTTAAAATTCACGTACTAAATATTTTAACATTTCATTATTCAAGCACTTGCAATGGCGTTATCAACATTAATTAATTTAATCTAAAAAAAAAACAAAAATATCCCTTCTGGTAAAAGAATAACCATTTTAAGGCACTATATAACAAAAAAAATGAGTCCGTACGTGACCTTGAATCTAACGAATACCTGTCGTTTGGATACCATTTAAACAATTTGGCTGTTACTAAATCTACGAAAAAGTTGTATAACACTTATGATAAAATTGTACAGTATTTACATGTTTATGCAGGTAACGTGTCAAGCCTGGTAAAATAATAAAATGTCTGCATATGATATACCTAATTGGGTGAGTGTGAGTGAGTGTAGGTGTAAATAAATTTTAGTTGTTTTAATAAAATACTGTATGTAGGGTATGCCAGTAATATGAACCATAAAATATAAAATAAACTAATTTGTTTAGGACTATGTTAATGTATTATTATATCATGGGGAAGACTCACCTTATTCACAAATATAATAATAGTACCAAAAAGGGATATTTTTTATTTCAAATTAATGTTCAAATTTTACTCGAACGGCTCTTAATTGGGCAGCAGGGTTTGCAGGGTCATGAGCATGGACATGCGACATCGAAAAGAACACATTATAATTTGGAGCAGGAACGTGAACAAGAAGACCATAATAATTACTTCATTTTGACTGGGACGTAGAAAGTATTAAAAAAGGAATCACATTTATTTTTGTGAATTAATCGATCTTTTTAAAATACCTCGGATCGTGACGAGAAAAAATAAATAATAATAATATTTCTCCATAACAACAGACTACATTTTGATATTAAAAAAAAGCAAAGATCGGCCTCCTGATCTTAATAATAAATTAACAAACAGCATTAAACACTGTTTCTTTTATAAATGGATTTAGCAGCTTACGTAGCATTATAATAAATAGGACGATGAACTTTAAACTGTACAAAATTAAATTTCTATTGACGAAAATATTGTTTTTACAAAATTGTAGTAGATCTTTGCGTTATTATAGAACGCGCGCTGTTTATAAAATATTAGATTGCAAACAGGTACTTCGCCTTATTAGTAAATGAACTGAAAAAAATATTTATTGTTAATATTATTATTTATGTACTTAACATTTGACGCATTATTAGTAAACCATGAATATTATTAATCGAGGACCTACTGCTTCGTTGGATTTCTATATTTAGTAATACTTGATAAAAAGTAACTAAACTTGATTGAACTTATCATTGAAATTGTTTAATGTATGTAATAATTAATTTTGAAAATTTAATTTCGTGGATGTGTTAATAATGCGAATTATGTTTGTAATATATTTATTTGTTTGGTGTTATCCATAAATGTTGCTTTGAAATTCATTCCATATATGTTCAGTATAATTCCCGTGATTGTCTGTTTTTTGTGTGTATAGAACTTTGCATTTTCTTGAATTAATTGAAAATTCAGTTCACGAATTGATTGAATTATGCATTTTCCCGAAATTATTCAGTGGTTCAAGGTTTTTAGAAATAAATGCCAATTTTATATTTTTCTTAATGTATAGAAAAATATAATATATTTCTCTAACATCAATCTTCTTTTTTTCATCAAATAATTTACTTATAACAAAAAAAACAAAATATACTTAATAAAGGAAACAACTTGTTGCTAGAAATTAAGAAATAATAATAATTTAATATAAATTGTCATAAAATTGTCTCAAAAAATATTAATATTTTGTTTATTTCATATCATAATAATTGGTTTTCTATTGCAACTTGGTGTTTGTCCACCTTGAATATCTCAGTAAATCAGTGCAAAAGAAAAATACTCCCAAAATATAATATAAATTTTTATTTTGAGCTGGACATTTTTTGACACACTTTTGTGTGCCAATTTCCTCCTGCACTCCTACGAAGATTTTTCAAAAATTTCAAATGAGATTATTCACCATCTGACGCTTAATTTGAAAGGTTTTATGTCAGTAATTCAATTGATTGCATGTCGAAGTACATTTTTTAATTCTATTATAATATAATTATACTGAAAATTAAATGTCAACGTCGGTGTAAATTTTTTTATTTATACACAGCCACTCTGGGACTGCACGCGTCCACAGTCTAACTCATTCCCATTTGTCACTGCTTGTATCCCCTCTCGTTCCCCTTAATTGGTTTACGTTTTCATTCTCCGCTTTTTCGGACTCACACTTAAACTTAACTTAATAAAAAATTATTAGAGAGACTCTTGACATGTGTGTCAATTTCCACATACTCTTCAGCAAGCAATAAAATTAAATAAGATCACCTACTTTGACTTTATCTGAAAAAAATATCCTTAAAAAAATTAAAATTTACGTTTTGGGAGTTTTATTTTACCTTAATTTTAAGAGATCTTCAGGGTGGATACTTTTGAAAAACAAAACCCTGTATAATATTTAACTTTGCTTTTACTAGTAGCATGGTAAAAGGGTTTTTAGTGGCGGACAAGCGAGACTGGCCTTTCTCGAGGCAGTCAATCTCGTTGCCTTATTTTGTTGAATATTTTATTTGTTCTTCATTTGTAAATAAATTATCAAACTATTAAAATTTTGATAATATCTGAAAAGAAATTATAGGTTTTAGCTTTGGAAATATCATTTCAAATTGTAATAATAGACAGTTAAATGTTACTGCATAACGGCTACCTAGTTATTTGACATTTGCAAGTTGAATACGGTAATTTGATATACTGATGTTACAAGTGAGAAACAAATCAAAATTATAATCTTTGAATTAACCTGTGACTAATGTTTCTTATTATGGGTAAAAATATTTTCCCATTCTCCCTTTGCACTCTTCACCAAGTAGTGCTAACAAAACCCCTTGTGACTAACCTGCATACCCCCGGCATACCGGCGGATCTCTTCCAGCCACTGTTGTTCAACACGCTGCAGGTTCGATCCGCCCTCGGCGCCGCACAGAGAAGGAAGCTGAGCTTCAAGAACGTCTCAAACGTCGTTGTACAACTGCTTCATTCAATCAAATACTCTATGGAGGTGCCTTTCAGCAATATGGCTCTCCAACCCAACGACATCAAAAACTCCAATGCCAGAAAGGTGAGTTGTTTGATAAAATAAAGTTATATACATTTATTTTATTTATCTTAATGGATTGTTTCAGTATAAATCATATTTTTATGTCATGAATTGTTTGTTGTCAATTTTAAATATTAATGTATTATTATTAAGATTTAATAATAATTTGTTAGATTGACAATTTAAATTTGCATACAATATACTTTATTTTAATATAACAATACCGTTCATGATATAAACTTCATTTTTTTCGTAAATGCACAAATAAGCACATTAACATACTTACGCACATTGAACCTGCATCAAATGTTTAATATGAATGACATGCCCATATTATATTTACGGCACATACATTACATTTTTATCTTAGCGGACGATGCAGTATTGTTCCAATAAATAATTAAACTGTTATTAAATTTGTATAATTATATTACAAAACTTGTGCAGAGGGTCGCCTACACTCTGAGGCATAGTATTGGTACTTGATGAAGTAGAAGATACGTCACTACTTGATAATACCCAAAGTATTATAATAATTGTTTGTAATATTTTTGTATTTATAGTCTCGTGAAATTTAAAAAAGAAAAAAATACATATTGTTTTTGGGTTACAATAGATATAAATGATAAAAAATATCGTGTCTTCATCTAATTAGATTTTTTTTAATATATAGGATGAGGCATCAAATATAATAAAGAATCAATTTTATACAATTTATCAGACAATTTTATTAACCATAAATTCTTATAAACAAAATTTAGTCAAAATTTTACTTTTATCTTCTCATGCTTGCCACGGAGAAATTATAATATTAAAATTAAATTATAGAAGTACATGATCTGCAAATGTTAAATAGTATATTAAATATAGAAAACGGTATGGAAACAATGTTTGGAAACTGTAGCGCAGCGGAGCGAAAGATCCAATTTTGTCAGAGAATTTGTTTGTGTTTGAAATGCTTATATGTACTATTTTTGTACGTATCAACGTATCAAAGTTATAGTCTATCTACTTCTTTAAATAAATATGTTTAAAAATATAATAAATATATACTTTACTATGATGTCGCATTGTGAGTGTACCAGAACATCCGTCCCTAGAAATGTAACTTAACCAAAGCCTATTTGAAGAATTTTTTTTTGTTGAGTATTTACAGTTTTCAAAAATGACCGCTAGGATGCGCAACTGTATTGAACTTTATAATTTGAACTAGGATCATAGGTCATGTGTAGTACTGTTGGATAGGTAATTGAAAAACAATCTCAACTTTTGTAATGTCAACTTTTGTTTTAAAAACGTCTTTGTAAAGTCAACCGTTTGCTCTGAAAATATTAAAACCCCCAGAAAAAAACATTTGAACTAATTCTTATATTTTACTTTTAAATAAGAAAGTAGGGCATGCGTGGTCATTCTATAGAAAATTTAAAAATAAAGAAGATTTAATTAAAAAATTTATTTGTAATGGATACGGTTTATAATTAAAACAACTAACTAAACTGTCATTTAATAAAATTTTAATTCATATGATTTTTTTTCTAGGGTTTTTAATATTTTTGCAGCAAACGGTTGACTTTATAAAAAAATCAAACAAAAGTAGTTTTTTAAATTTCTTATCGAACGGTGCTACACATAAGGTTCCGTTTGAAATTATAAAGTTGAATGGAATTGCGCCCCGATCATTTTTGAAAACAGTAAATACTCCCAAATAATTCTTCAAGTAGGTTTTGGTTATAAATATTTTTCGAAAAGTTGTAAGAAGTTGCGTTTCTTCAAAAATATCTTGTAACGGGTGGTTTAATACACCCGGTATACATATAGTCCTCATAACAAATTTTTAATACTCTAATCTATTTGTTCTTATGATAATATTCTATTAAAGTTGAATTAATAGCCTGTGAAATACTCACCGATGGCACCGATATAACACTAGTCAAGTTTTAATAACAGGTATCTTTTTTTTTAATTTACGCCATTGCATATAAAATCTCTTGAACCGGTATTAACCTTTCTTTTTAAGATTGTTTTTTAATAATCTAAGAACTTAAGTCAAACAAATATTGTCAATATTTTTACTGGTAAGTGTATTTTATAGATTGATTTTTTGCTCTCTTGAAAAAGTTCATTTTTGTTGATACGTGTTATTAGATCATTTGCATAAAAGTAGCGTCTTAAATTTAGTTTCAATTATTATGAAGCTTTTATAAAAAAAAATTACGAATCTATTTTAAATCTGTAAGATTTAAGTAAACGATATATTTACGGTTCACATAAAAAATTCAGGTAAATATTTTCTATCTTTTAATTTTTTTTGCTTTATAAATTACATCCCAATCAAGCGGCATCAATTTTCTTTCATTCAACTAATATTAAGAACCTCCGATGTGCAATATTTGGGAATAATAAATGTACACACGATAAAATACTTCATTTAACATTTATCATGATAACTGAAATCTCCATTTCAGTTATTATGTTAAATGAATGAATGAATAAATATTTTATCGTGTGTACTTTTATTAACTGTACATTTAAAACTTTTAATTAGACTATACTAATATTCGATGTTTATTTTGCTAATTATTTGATACATTACAATCATACAATATTGAACAATGCATTAATTGAATAATTTATATATGTATTAAATAGCAAACGATTAATTTAAAATTTATAAGTTATTTTTTCGCTATTTAATTTTTTAATTTCGACGGTTTAGTACTATTAAATCGCAACTGCAATTTTGCCGAGTTTGAGTTTTTTTCACCAAAGCTTTCAGTATTTCACAGCGGATTTTTTGGTAAATAGAACGTTATGTAACGGTATGTATTATGTTAATCGGCATAGCCGTAATAAATAATAAAGTGTTACTTCATTTAGCTATTTAAAAAACGTATTTCTTTGTTTCCTGAAATTATCATTTTGCAGTTACTTTCTATAAGAGCTAAGGTGTACAATTTTTTGTTGCTAAAGTAACATAATATACTAATTTACTGTGCATATTTGTTTATACGAACAGTGCGAGTAAATTTTATGTAGAGCACGGCCCGTTAATACTTTTTTGAAGGAGAGCGATTCAATGTAAGAGAAATAGTTGTAATTGAGGTGCCCGGCGCATCCGCCGTTTTTTCAACAATTTCTTAAAAATATAAACCAGTGACAACACTTTATTTGCAAAAGCTTCTATTAGTTTTAGTGTACTTACATATTTCATTTCACTTTACATTTATTTTTTAACCAATTTGCATAACATAAATGTTCATTAATCATTTAATTCTTGATGTGATTTTATTGGGAAAACATCCGTTACTACACGAGATGTTTTTTCTGCATAATTTGTGTCATCTTGTATGTTGTTGCATGTTTGTTGTGTTGTTCTAGGACGTGGTAAGTGTTGTTGTCTTCATCTATCTACTACTACATTTCTACTACAACTACCTTCCACTATTCTTTACAAATACTACACACACCCTTCCAACCCTAGTTTCTATTCCATTATTTGTGTAAGAATAGAAGAACTCTTCGGTAAGTGTTAAATCTAGTGCTGAATCAATTTTCATCAAATCATGGTTATTGAATTGGAGCTTAAAATATGCAACATTATTTGATTAATATTTGGGATTAGTAGTAATTTTATTGTATTAGAGAGTATAAAATCTCTAATACAAAATTAAGCATTCTAATGCTTTATTGAAATCGAAATAAACAAGCATAAAGATAATTTTTAATTTTTTATCATTCATATAATGATTTTTCCAGTTATTTAAAAAACATAATAGTGTTGATTTTTTTATGACGATGGAAAAGCGTTTTAAACTGAACTTGTAGTCATCAATATATCCTACTTACACCCAAGTTACATTGATATAATGTAATATTCTTATTGAGGAAGGAGATAAGGAAACAAATTGTAATTTTTTAAGTAAAACAAGATCTTGACAAAATTAATAAAATAATTTAATTTTTACACATAATATATAATAGAAGATAAAAATTAAACTTTGACACTAAAGGAAAGAAGATGTAAAATCGATGAGTCAAATTTAGATGGAGCACATTAATATAAAGAAATCGAATTTGACAAGTTTATTTTCAACATGGTTCAGAGACTGTCTACGATGCTGGGGTTTGGGATTTGATTCCCGCGATTAATAATAATATATATATATATATATATATATATATATATATATATATATATATATATTTTTTTTTATAATT
>JARJEC010133303.1:0-12849 GCA_030264575.1 Tachinus sp. AB-2021 | reverse complement strand
TGTGCGTGTGCGTGTGCGTGTGCGTGTGCGTGTGCGTGTGCGTGTGCGTGTGCGTGTGCGTGTGCGTGTGCGTGTGCGTGTGCGTGTGCGTGAGCGTGTGCGTGTATATGTCTGTTACGGTGAAAGTACAAGTTTATAAATAAAATTAAAGTTTACTTCATCATTATATAAAGGAATATTTCGTCATTTAAATATCAATTTTGTCGGAATACAACAGATCTCGGTACACTGCACTTCCCACCTTAATAATTCAATAATTTTTAATTTATTTGAATGGACCCAATTAAACTTCCCGCGCAATCCCTCTCCTTACATTTCACGCTGCTGCTGGTAGCAACGTCTAAAAGTAAACAGCACCATTCATAAGAAATACGTAGATGTCGTTCATATATATAATATAGGTTATCTATGATCTGCACAATATTCATAACCCGCCCAACAAATTAAATTTTCAGTATTCATTATGTAAAATATTTACTTTTCTATTGACTAATTTAGTATCAATTCTAACAATTTCGTCAAAAACTTGTTCATACTTCGATATGTCTGAAGATTGTATTTCTACAAATTATGATAACGTTTTAGAACAGACTTAGGTGGGCCACCTAAGAAGAATTATGCGTTTTTGGCGTCACAAAATATTATGGTTTATGTTAATGTAGTGAATTTTAAATTTAATTAATCAATAAATTCTGAACATCATCAGTCGTCTTATGAAAAATAATTTAGTGAATTATTATCACTGCAATAGAGCATGTCAGCGCATAGTTCAAAATAACAGATATCATGACCAATACAGTATCCAGAATAAAATCTATTTTAGATTGGTTTATTTATAATTCAATCAGTGGTTCAAATTTTGTGCTAAGCACTCTTTGTATTTTTGTAATTGACATTCATGACATTTATAATAGTTTATTAAATTTTATTTATGAAGAGGCTGGTATTTTTAAAATTTTATTAATTAATTAAATTCAAAATGCACTTAATTACTATAAATAATAATATTTTGTGCAATTTTTTGGATTTTTGTTTAAATTAAATAATTATTAAAATATTGTATTACTAGAAAACAAAACACGATCTGATAATTGTAAATCTACAATTGTTACACCATCAAAAACTGAAATTTCTACGTCCAAGGATAATGCCAAAAAAACACCTGATCCTTTTAAAGTGGGACACCCTGTATATGTATAGTTTTAAATCTTTTATCTAATTTGATTTTAGATGTTTACTTTATAAATTAGTTTAAGATAAGCTTTATTCTTATTAAAAATTTATTATAACTTTAAGAAAACACATACGCTTTATTAACAAATGACTTATACATTAACCGACAATAATTAATTAATTATTATAGTTATTAAGGATCATGGGTGTTAGTAAGGTAATAATACCCGCAAACCAATAGTGTACATCCTGGGGGCCGCTGGCTTGAGGGTTGTACGTCGGCTCAGGGTATTATTATCTACTAACACCCGTCTTCAACGTTTTATGTCATACCTAAATCTAATAATATTTGAAAAAAATTTATATTTTATAAAAAAAAATAAAATTTGATTACCTGATTTGATTGTTACCAAGTTCATTCTTGAAACATAAATGACAATGCACTCAGATTTGTCAGTGCATTTCTGAGAAATTTATTATCGTAATAAATAAACATTTTATGTTAATAAATAATTATTTTGTAAGAAGTTATAGTTATTTAATAAAAGAGAGTGTTAATGACAGCGATTTATAATAGACATATTTTTAATGCCCGACCGTCACGGAGTGCATTAATTTGTTGAGATTATTAATCGCCATTAGCACTTGCGTTGATTAGAATATTTTTCCCTCGATCTTAAAATTAAAAAAAATTAATAATTTTGTTCTATGACAAAACCCCGAATTTGAATATAATAATATACAATTATCAAATTGCCTTGATATTCATTGTGCCAAAACAAAAAATTACAATCTGTCATTCTAGTGTTGAGTGATGAATAATCAAAACTCACACAAACATCTCACAGGAAGTTTACTTCTCACAAAAAACAAAGTTCTTTTAAGAAGACTTATAATGAATTTATTACATGGTGTACAGAGAAAGGAGCCATGCAGTATTTGGAGTCAGTACTACTGGCATATTTCTCCGATATTGTAGGAAAAGGTATAATAGCAAGCTTTGGGTCAAAATATTGTATGCTTAAAGCAACTTGAAACATAAACAAGTATATTAAATTAATTATGTTTATTAAACGACAAAAAGCAAGCTACATCTCAAAAAATCAAAATTAAAATTAATTGAAAAAGAGCAAGTACACATATTTATTTCTGATGCTTCTGCCAGCCATTTCTTAATGACTAAGGTATGTTGTTCGCCAAGTTAAACTACTGTAATAATATATTATTCTATAGGTTGCACTCATTTTTGGAATGGCTGGTGCATTAAGAAAATATGAACGTTTAAAACACACCCATAGGCATAAATACATTTTCCAAGTTACCCTCACAAATAGAAATGTTCTTAAAATTAAAGCAGCCCCATCTGTACACTGGTCATTGTTTCCGCCGATCATCGGCGTCAATTCTTTCAGACGCTGGTACCGATTTTGCAGTTATCAAACGCCAAGGTGGATGGCGAAGTACAGCAGTTACCGAACAACAATTGTGCGATCAGTAAAATTGAAATATACATTGATAATAATTCTAAAGATTACGCAGATTAACTTAATTTTAAATAAATTGATCTACATACTTCCTATATTTTTATATTTCAAATATTATGATGGTAATTTTCCAATGTTAAAAGTAATTACGTATTAACACAAAATTAGAGCGTTTAATAAAAAACAATAAAATATTGCCACAATCAATAAAATAAAAACCATCACCATAAGTGATGGTATAATAAAAAAAAATAATTTTTGTATTTTAAGTTTTATATTTTTTATAAAACTTTATGTTTATGGTGCACTTTTTTGCATCTGTTAACAATGTTTTACACCCTTTGGATGAATTAAAAAAATATGAATATAATCAACTTATTGCAATTTTTCCACAAAATCAGTGCTTTTTTCCAATGTCCTTTTTTTGAACCAAAAACTGACAAGAATATATTTATTTTAACCTAACCAAAAACCGTAATTAAGTATTCAATTCCACGGAATTTACTCTTAAGCACTTTTCAATATGTGTATGCTATTCTATGTAATAGTAAATATTTTTGGAATATTATGATTTTTTATTGTATAAACTGTTGCAGAACTATTAGTTGTAAGAAACAAATTCTGATAAATATATAATAAGCAAGTTGCTGTTAGTTAGTTAGAATTTTTTGCCAATCAACATATAAAGATTATTATTGCTTATTGCCTTTAACTAAAAAATGTAATTATAAAATATAATTGATGTAAATAGGCAATTATAATAAAAATAATAAATAAGTTAAAAAAAACAAAAAAATAAGTTAGAAATACGAATAATAACTAAGTTCCAAACAATATCTAAGATAATATGATAAGATAAATAGTCTTAGATATTGCCAGATTTTACAATACAATAACACATATTTTGCACAAATATATAAAAAAACCGATAAAATCACATCCATATACCAAGCCTGTTCAGTCGTAAAAACTTGAGTATGCAAAACAAGTGGATGTGTGTTGCAGTGTAACTGCAAAAAAACGCAATAGTATATACAAAAATAAAAATAAAAATAAAAAAGAACAATTAGAAAGAATATGACCTCAAGTTTAAACAATTTTTAAAAATATTTCAATTATAAATGACTGACTTAGTGTCGCCTTTAGATGGACATCATACACGACCTGTACGAAGTTACTTCTATTTAGCTTATGTAAGGTACGTGTTGACTTCCATTTCTATAATCAGTGTCAATCAATATATGCAACGATAATTTACATTTTTTTTCTCCTGAGATAGTTCGTCAAGCGTCCCTCCACTACGGTCTTAATGGTCCTATTGTGCAACTCTGACATCTTACACCTTTAGCAGTTCTCTCTGTTCTATGAAGTCCAGGAGTTTTTGCTGAGAGATTCCTTTCAGCTGTTCTTGAGTTATCTAGTTTGTTTGCATAAAAGCCACATAATATATTTGTTGGCTTCCCTTTTTATAATCAGGATCACACAATGTAATGCAACAATAGTTTGTTTGCATAAAGGCCACATAATATACTTAAAGACAGATTATTTAAACTTTCAATTATAATTTATAATAAAGCACTATTAGTAAGTGTAAGCGGTCAATCAGCCGCAGGCCGGTATATACTAAATAAGCCACAAACAACAGGTTATTTTATATAGATATAGATTTAAATGGAAATATTCAAATATTGACGATCGGAAAAATTATTGACGTATTTGTTTATTAATAATTAATTAATTAATTACCGGTCAATGTATAAGTCATCCGTTAATAAAGCGTATGTGTTTTCTTGAAGTTGTAATAAAGTTTAAAAAAAGCTTGTCTTAAACTAATTTATAAATTAAACATCTAAAATCCAATGAAATAAAACATATAATACTATATATAGAGTATTTTATGCTGTTACAAGTTCTGTTCACTGCCAAAATACAATACCATATAGGAACTTGCTTATTATGAATTTATCAGAATTTGTTACATACAACTAAAAGTTATGCGTCCGTTTATTTTCAATTAAAAGAATGCTAAGTATTGTTTTGTCTCATTTATCTATTGTAATTTTGTATATCACCCGTTAAATATATACTACCTAATATTTAAATATGGTATGATGCGGAGATACGAAAGCGACTTTGTATCTTGTATATGTACAGTAAAACCTCGATATAACGAACTAATTGGGGGGAGGGGGTGACCGTTAAAACCGTTATATAAAATAGATTTAAAATAAATAAAAAACTATTTTTTTAAAATACACTGTATTTAGATATAAATAAAAAAATATAAAACACAAACAAAATTCTATTTAATTGTCTTCGGATACTCGTAAAGTGATATTGCTGTTTGATTCGACGCGCTTGCTTTCGGTAATCCTGCTTTGAAAAAGAAATCAAGTTTTGTTTTGCTAAAAAATGTTTACATGCGGCGATACTTAAATTTAAGCATGTATAATATTAACAGGACGTTTTTATTTTTTTTACATTTGACCGGATTTTTTGTCCGATATATTCGAAGTTAAATAGAGGTTCGTTATATCGCGGTGTTTTAGTAAATTTTTTTTTTGTGCAAAATATTTTACCCTCTTTTGATATTCTAATTATGCATGTTCCTCTTAGGCAATAATGATAATTTTAATATTTTTAATAAAACTGGAAAACACGCAAGTTTTACTTTTTGTTTGAACATCGATGTTTGGTACCATTGCATCTCTTATATCTTTGTCCAGACATAATTGAACCTTTGCGTACAAAAGTTCTTTTTATATTTAGTAGTATAAGTTGGTTTATAATAAACCATTCTGAATGCTGCTACCAAATAGGGTAACAATTACTGCACTTGTGGACAACGTGGTATTGGTAGGTAGAGATATAAACATTAAGAAGTATTAAAACTAGATTTGGCAATTAAAATTATATAAAAATTGATGAGAAGTATGGAATTAGAATTAGCATGGCATAAAACGGGGCGAGATAGCTCTCGACTAAGAGAACTAATAAAGAAACTGGAAAAATGCAGATAAATAAATAAGTGAATATATAATAACTAAGCATAGGAAAAGGAAAACACAAATATTTCGAAATAACACTCATTGCAAAAGAATGAAACAAACAGGTTAAATAACCAGTAGGAGAAACAAAAAATAGAGGAAAAACTGAGTACATTCATGCCAAACAATGGTGGATCATTTGAAAACGCAATAAGTTAAATAGCAATAGCGGCTAAACATAAATTATTGTACGTCGTAGAAACATGAAGAAACGCCTTAAAAGACAAAACCAAAAATAGAAAAGATATAAAAAGTGCAATGAAAGTCAGCTTCTTGAGAAACTGTAGAACTTATAGGACGGTATTACAAAAAGCAATAGAAGCAATAGCGGCGATACCACCTACTGATTTGAAGGCAATAGAATGAATAGATATAAAGAAACTAGTAAATTACTAACCGGACACAAAGTTTTTGAAAGTATTATTTATGCCAAGAAGTGATTTGTGACGTCGCGGAACATACGCTAGTTCTAACAAAGCCTGGGAAGATGATGAAAAGAATTATTATAAAAAGCATTATAAAGCAAAATAGAAAAAACTGCAATCATTAGCAAATGCACAAAAAACAAAAATAAACAACTATATTAAAAAGAAATGTATTAGAAATGTTAAAAAAATCGAGGAATTTAAAACGGGATAAAAAAATCAAAATGGAACTAAACATCAAACAAAAGCCACAGAAGACAAAAAAAGAGTAGAGAGAAATAAAATGAAAACAAAAAAAATTGAATGTGTGCATGGAACACATACATTAGAAGTAAAATCATTAATTCTATTGTTTTATAATTATACTAAAAATGAAATCAATGTCAGTGTTATATATTTTTTTACATTCCCATTCGTCATTGCCTGTATCCCACCCGTTCTCTTTAATTGGGTTATGTTTTATTGCTCCGCTTTTTCGGACTCACACTTCAAGTAATATTAACTTCACAAATGTATTTAATTTCGTGGATTGATTCTTTAACCATTATATTATTTATAATTTGTATCATTATAAAATTGAATTTCTAATATATTGTAATTGTGCTATGAATATTTTTACAAACATAAAGACAGTTTATTAAAACTTTCAATTATAATCTATAAAACAGCAATATTTGTAAGCGTATTTCATATTTTGTAATATATTAAGTAATAATAGATAAAGAGCAGTGGTGGCATTAACTTGCGCCTAGTCCACTAGCAGATACAAACAAAATGTAACGTATCTATTCTGTTTCATCCGCGTGGTAAGCAGTATATATTAAATCACAGTTACGGAGAGTAGTTGTAATGTCCAAGATAACTACACACCATTTTGCAAACGCTTTACGGTGTTGTCAAATTTTGAAATCAACATAAGCGCGCGAGTCTCCGCGTATCGAACATATATAAGAAGAGGAAGCATCGTACTGTGCGTACCTACAAAAGTGCGATGCTAGCGCCAGCTTATGGCCTCTATTTTCCCAAAAAAAATTGCAAATACATATTTTTTACACATGTAAATTACGAAGTCGCTTCCGTATCTCTATACCATACCAGATTTAAATATCAGTTAGTATATATTTACGGAGATACAAAAGCAACTTTTAATTTAAAATCAATAAACCAGTGACTTCTAGTATATTGTGGTGACGACTTCAATTCCAGGTTTTTCAATTTTATAAATATAAAAATTATCATTTTTGATTTTGCGGTAGATGCAGAATTAGAATATCAAATGAATGAAAACAATTTAGCACAAAAAGAAAATCCAAATACATATACATTTTTCTACCGAACTTTTATTTGTAAGTTAACAAAGTCTGATAAATAAGCAAATTCTCTATAAAGTACCGTGTTTTGGCAGTGAACATAACACCATTATATGTTTTATTTTATTTGATTTAAGGTTTTTAAATTATAAATTAGTTTAAGAATAGCTTTTTCGTTTTAAAACTTTATCATATCTTCAAGAAAACACATACGCTTTATTAAGAAATGACCAGCAATAATTAATTAATTATCAATAAACAAACACAAAGTAATCAAACAACCTTATATTTGTGACACTTAAAAAAGTAATATTATTTATTTTGCATTTTAAGGATTTCACATACAACGGCTTAATTTTTGATTTTTCTCCGTTGTAGAATACTGAAAAGTATCTTTTGTTTGATTAGATTTTTAATATTTACTAAAGTTTGGTATTTTTTTATAAAATCTTTTGTTTTTGGTTCATTTTTTTTATCTGTTAACAATATTTTACACATTTTCGATAGATTCAAAAAATATGAATTGACGAACGAATGAAACAAAAAATATTCAATTTTCTTCATGATTCACAAGTACTTACTTAATATTCTAAACATTGTTTATTGAATTAAAATTTTTAATAAAATCTATATTATTATTATTATTATTATTATTATTATTATTATTATTATTATTTGGTTATTAGATGGTTTCCGAATACACTCACTTTTTTCTCAATTTCATATCCATTTATTTTACAAAGTTAGTAATGTTACAACATGCCAACAGTAAAAGACAATTGAGCTGATTTGATGGGGACTAAATAAAAATGGTACTGTGTAATCTACAAAAATATTGGCATGCACTGGTGTCATTATTCAGCGCTGATCCATATTCCGCCGCCCGGTAAAAACAAAGTGTCCCCCCGTCTCTATTCTGTTTTATTTGCACTGTAAAATGGTCTTTTATACACAACATGCACAAAGTCATTTAGTATATATAAGGGGCACGTGTTGATTTCAGTTTCTATAATCAACATCAATCAATGTAATGCAACAATAGTTTGTTTGCATTAAGGCCACAACTATATTTTTTTCTCAAAATTGAACTTTTCTATGAATATTTTTACAAACTTATATACAAATTATTAAAACATTCAATTATAATTTATAAAAAAAGCATTATTTGCGTATTTCATAATTTTCAAATAATAATAATAAATACAAATATTGGAAAACGTTGTGATGGCATTATTCAGCTTAGATCCATAGGAAACTATTAAAACTATAGCTTTAAAAATTCTCATTTTTTGTTTGTTTGTTCGTACATTCATATTTTTTAATCTATTGAAAATGTAAAAAATATTGTTAGCAGATACAAAAAAGTGCACCATAAACAAAAGACTTTGCAATGTTTTACAACAGAGAAAAATCAGAAATTAAGCCGTCGTATGTGAAATCCAGAAAATGTTAAATAAATTATATTACTTTTTTTAAGTGCCACAAATAAAAGGTATATATATATATATATATATATATATATATATATATATATATATATACATATATATGCATTTTCTGCATTTTCTACGACGGCTTAATTTCGGATTTTTCTCTGTTGTAAAACACTGCAAAATCTTTTGTTTATGGTGCACTTTTTTGTATATATATATATATATATATATATATATATATATATATTATCATGTTATTTGTTAATAAAGCGTATGTGTTTTTTTTCTTAAAGTTATAATAAAGTGAACTTATTTATCAGAATTTGTTATTTACAACAAAAAGTTCTGCATCCGTTTATTTTCAATTAAATAATGCTTTTTGATAGTATTATTTTGTTTCATTTAACTATTGTAATTTTGTATATGGCCTGTGCTTACATAGACAGCGCATTTAAACCAATATAACATTGTTGTCAACTGACAACCCGTGTTTAAATCGGAATGTGCCAGCTTTGTAACAATATAGTGCAAACGCAATACTTGCTATGCGGTTTAATTGATAAATTAAATCGATACAATTTTGTATTTAAATTGTCAAACTAATTCAAAACAACAACAAAAAAAGTATATATGCTTTCATCATTTCTGCAGTTACAATATTTATCATAATGTAAAAATAACAAATGTCAGGCACTTTGCTCATTTTCTCATATAGTATAACAATAAAATAAATGGAATTATAAAGAAGCCAATCACTTATATAATTCAATTTATTAAATATTAATTTCGACATTTATATTACTATCCGACTAAATATATTTGAAATTGAATTTTGTTACTGAGTAAAATAATTGCAGCAATACACATTTCAATAAATTGTTAAATGCTTTTTCAAGTTAAAAATAACAAACAAGTGTTTCAAAAAATTAAATTCAATCAAAAATTTTAAATATAGAAGTTAAAATGTTTATCGTTTTAATGTACTTTTCTATTTACTTATTCAAATAATTGAATTAATGTGTTTTCCATAATTACGTATTTATTTAAACACACGAGTAGTTAGTTCATAAATATTAAATACGTATTTTTACACAATATAACTGCTTAGTATTTTATAAGCATTATTTTTGAGGGTTTAATTAAATTTTTGCTAAATATATTCCAGCACTTATAAAATATGAATGAATTAAGTTCAATAATAAATATATGACGATAAATTGAGATTACCGACGGACGACAGCGGTCTGCGATACACGTTTATGTATATAGACATTCCTTTTAAAAATCTCGGTGTGGTATACCTTATTTGGTAGCGGCGTTTAGAGATTTTAGAGACCGGTTTTTATTCGTAGCTCTTGCTGCTTGCACGCGCGCACTCTCTCAGGCTGATTTGTTCTTCAGAGTAACGTCTCACGAGAAGCCGCCGCCGTATTAATGAAAATTAATACTCACCACATCGTCGATTGACCTAGAATATTTAAAAACACAATAATTTAATAGGAAGCGAAATTGTAACAATACATTAGTTTATAAATTGAAAATCGAAAGAATTGTTCAAATATTTGGTGATCAGGTTATTTTAATGAGAATCCCTTTTTCACGATGCTGCAAATATAAATTTTACTGTAATAGTTAAAAGTTATAATACCTTCTTGTATTAATATATACAAAATTAGTTATTCTTTAACTTTTTCCGATTTCGTAACAAACGAAAATCGCCATTGCTTAGAAAAGAAACTAAAATAAATGAAAAGTATCTAAAAAATTGCAATTTTACTGATTTTATTCGACATATCCATATTTTCAAAAATAAATGATGAAAACCTTTATAATAAAATTATTTCTTTGTCATACAAATATGGTTTTTTCACTTTTTTACACACATTGTTGTAAAGAATGCGCAGAAATGCGGCAAAAAGTGTAAAAAACATTGGGCACATACATATATTTAGGAGCAATACTGTTTTATCATTATTAAGTTTATGTAAGAAAATGTTACTTTACATTAAATAAATATAAAATAGTGCTAAATTTAATTGTAAAATTTAATATTCTAATTGAAAAACTGCCACCTGTTGACTAAAGCTGCAAATCCAATTGATTTAATTTTCATTAACAAATGGTACTTTTTCATAAATATCAATAAATATCCCAAGAAGTTTTAATTAGTAAACATGTCGGCCTAAAAGTCACATACAAATCTTACACGTTAAGTATTCTACAGCGTTCCAACTAATCAGCCCTACGGGCTCGTGCCGCAAAAAGTTGTCGCGGTGTAAAATAATACTAACCGCATTCAAATCTTAATAACTAACTATATCTTCATTTGAACGGCGCATACCGGGTGATAACTAAAACAGTTACATCCTTATTATTTATGAATATTATTAATTGGGTTAAAATACAGTAAAAGACTTTACTTAATCGCTACAAAATTCAAAAATATCATTTCCGGTTTAACCGAAAATAACACAAATTTTGTAATTTTAAATGAAACACGCCATATGCTTTTGAAAATTTTTATTTTTATTTGATCGCAAAAAATTCTACTTATACATGGTACCAAGGGGTTGCATGTTTGAAGAAGTAAATTACAACCTAAATACTAATTATGTCATTTATAAATGTGCGCAAATCACTCAATTTTGAATAATGTGGGAAAGTGATATTTTTCCGAATAATCCCATTAAATTAAGTTGTAATGTAAAAATTCTTTTAAAAGAGTTTTTTTTCTCAAAATATGGTCTCTATTGATAGGGTTATAAGGTTTGCAGTTATGATAAACAGGGGTTATCACAACAGCAAACTATTTAGTAATTACCTTAAATAATAAAATTAAATGTTCATTTGGTGGACTGGTTTACAATAAATGATGAAAAACTTTATTTTTTAACAGAGATTTATAGTAATTTTTAAATGTTATTATAATATGATAATATTTCTATAAAAATATTTCTGTATTGTTGGATAGTTTATTCACAATTTTTAAATAGACATTTTTAGCAATTATTGTATTTTATTGTAATAATAATTAATTTGTCAATTTTAAATCAAAGTATGACTTGTTCCAGTTTGTTTGTCATTATCTAGCAATAAACTTTATTACATCGACCCTTTTCCCATTCAAAATGACAATTAAAATCAATAACACAATTTACAGTCATATGCATAGGTCGTAAGTGTATTTGATGGGTTTTGCACAGTTCTCCGTCGACTTCAACGTCTTTCAACAGTGTATGTATATATGAGCGTGCGTGTGTGTCTAATGCTTTTTTACTCTTAGAACTAATGCCATTCATTATTTTTTTCCAATATTGAATGATACACCATACAACGTTGTTTTGATTAAGAAAATATGATCAAGAATACTGTTAAATTAATTCAATTATTTTTAAGATGTTCATTTCAAAGCTAAGTTTTTATACATCTTTATGCAAAAATTCAATATGGCGCTAAATTAAAATAAGAAAGTTACTGTCTACTTCTCGAACACTCTGTATGTAACAATTGTTTTGAAAGACATATCTATATTTTGCTTAACTAATAGGGAACGTTTGTTAACATATATTTTTGATTAATTTTATATTAAAGAAAATAATAAGAATTTTATATAATAACATAGATACCCATGCTATACTACTCAATTCTGGACACCCTGTATTTACACTACTCTAACTTTTATCCTACTTATTTCAATTTCAGTTAAATCAATTTAAAAAAATCCTCAATCATTTCATATCTAAATTAAAATAATCTTTTTATTTGGTGCGTGCTTATCTGGTTGCCTATTAATCACGACAGTCCAGTAAACTTTATATACAGTAAAATGCGGTTCTGAGAGCCGCATGTGGCTCTCTGTTGAGTCAAGTGCGGCTTCCATTAAAAGTTATTAGAGATGAAAAAGGATAAGATCAGAACAAATGCAGCAAAAAACTGCTTCTATGATTGAATTTTTGAAACTTTTTGAATCAAAATAT